>CANYLF014650494.1:0-10924 GCA_948193215.1 Bocquillonia castaneifolia
AGTTAGATCTTTGGGCGACGTAATCAGCATTATTGGTAAGCTTGCTATCTCGATTATAGGTAGAGACCTTATCACGTTTGATTAAGTTAATCAATTTATCTTGTGTTTGAACGTATCCAAAGCTATTGAATCGTTCCAATTAAATCTAACAGTTGAATTTCAATTCCTTCGACTCACCCTCCATGTCATCACTAGTCCTAAACTTTTCAATCATCAATGTAGTAAATTGATCATCATGTTTTTTAAACCCCTTTTTCATATATTCTACTACGTTTTTCAAAGTAGCGGCTAAATCATCCAAAGTAATGTTTTTTTCGGATGCCATGGTTTATCATGCAACAAAGAAAGTTTCACTCCCTTACGTGTTTACACTCAAGAAATCAGATGTTGCAAATTAATTCCTTTCAAAATTAAACTAATGTTACTATAATAGCAATTCACAATCAACTAACTTTAGTTACCCTATTAATTTGCTAATCCAAAGATTTCAAAAGAACACTCACGTATTAAGAAATCAGAAATTAAAACTTGCGAACAAAACAAGCTTAAAAAAATAAAAACAGACTCAATGTAACCCAATAAAGCTTTTAAAGAGAGATTCAAAATTCTGTCCCCAAAACCCAATTTTGTTACACCAAAACACAAACAAACTAGTTCTAAATTCAATTTAGGGCAAATAAAGTGCGGAAACAATAATTAACAACTCAATTTAATATTTTTAATTTTCATCCAGAATTAGGTTTTCCCTAATTCAAAATTTTTTTTAAATGAAAACAAATTCGTAAACCCTAATTTGAAAGGGGATATGCGGATCACACATCAAACAATGAAGATGCAGAAAGAAACATAAAATAGGTTACGAATTCAACAATTACAATCCCAAAACTCACAGAAATTGAAGATGAAGAGAAGATAGACTCTTAATTGAAAAGAAATTAAAAACCAAACTTACAAGTTCAGCTCTGATACCAATTGATATGAACCAGTACTATTAGATGCAATTGGAACGATTTAATAACTTTGGATACGTTCAAACACAAGTTAAATTGATTAACTTAATCAAACGTGATAAGGTCTCTACCTATAATCGAGATAGCAAGCTTACCAATAATGCTGATTACGTCACCCAAAGATCTAACATGATGTTTGCAATTGAAAACGGAACTAGCATAATCACATATTCTTGCATAATCACACAATTAACACTTTTCAACATTCAAACTCAATTTTAAAGATTTAAACAATCATTTTTGACACTAAAACTTGGCTGTTATAAGTAAACCCGGTAACTCATATAGATCTCTAAATAAGCTTCAGTTTGATATATTATGGGCGTTCTAACTCATTCTATGGTAAAAGTTATGACCGTTTTACTACAACATACTCCTTAGGAATCTAATCCCATAGCTATGATACCAAAAATGTAACACCATAAAAAAAACAATTTTAAGAAATTGAAACACAAGACTGGGTCGCGGGGGTGACCAACATGATCGCGGGCGTGATCAAACGGACAAAAAAACTTGACATTCTGGAACTTATCTTGCGGGCGCGATCAAACAAACCGAAAAAAAAATTAACTTTCTGCTCTTCAAATCGCGAGGGCGATTGAGCAGTTGCTGCCGCGACTCAAAGGTACAAAAAACTATGATTTTTAAGCTGAAACTTGACCAAAACCATCAGAAAATAACATGTCATTCACATTAAACTTGCCTTACATTTTATTTATAATATTAATACATACACATAAAAATATGCCATTGTATAAACATTAAGCTCATTACACAATTGTCACTTATCAATCCAAAAATCATTTAAAACCATATGTAGCAACAAATACAAATGCACAAAATATGCTAGTGATCCACTGACCAACCTGAAACTTCTATTGCAAATGTACGTGAACTTTTAGTATCAGCCATCAATAAGTTGTTCAACTTGAAAATATTGCCAAAGGGTAAGCTGGCGACTCAGTAAATAAATAACTGCTAATACTAACCACAATATACACACACTTATATATATATATATATATCCTTAAACATAAATATATAATATCACATTGATCCACAAATCTCATAAATTCTCAACTTATCATGCCATTACAAACTTCACAACCATCCTTACAAAATCACCAAACTCATCCACAATCTCAATAAATTTATCACCTCATCAAATCAAATAGCACTTTCACCACATCTTCAATCTTAACTCATAAATCATAATTCTTAATTCACAAGTCACAAGTCATGATTCACAATTCTCAATCTCAAATCACAAATCATAATTTACAATCAACCTTGATAATTAAATAAACTATCTAAATGAATGGTTCAAAGAAAAGTAACCCAATCACATCTCTTTCAACAATTCACATCTTTTTCATTATCATATCTTTTCATTTCAATTCCCCTCTTCACTTTTCTAAGGGTTTATCATAATTCATTCATTTCCCCTCTTCACTTTTCTAGGGGTTTAAATCATAACTCATTTCCATTCCCCTCTTTCACTTTTCCAGGGGTTTATCATATTTCATAATTTCAATCTCAACACTTCGGTTACCATTTCCTAACCAAACATTTAGACAATCAAGCTCATTACTAAGCTAAACATAATCAAACAATCAATCAACAACCAATTCACCATAAATAATCATTCAACAACCATATCATCACAATAATCAATCAAACACCCAATTTATCACAACAATCAAACAAACAACCATTTCATCTCAACAATCATTTACACAATCACTTCATCACAATAATCAAACATACATCCATTTCATTCTAACACATAATCAAAACATTTCATCTCAATTCAATATTCTTCTCAACAATTTCATCACAACATTCTCATATCTCAACAATCTCATCTCATTTCACTTTTACTCAAATCGTTTTCATATCAATTGCTCATTAATCATCCCTTTCACATTCTCAAACCACATCAACCATATTATCACTTTCAACACCATCATTCATCAATTTCACATATACCAAACATTAAACAAGCAATCTAATAATCATTCCATCTCATCAATCACAATTAATTTCACTTCATTCCAATCTTTTCCTCCACAGTTCCATTACAATTAATCATTTACTTATATTACCATCACAAATCACATTCGTTCACAAATAATTTTACTACCATTCAATCAATTCACATTCTTCATTCATAATAACAATTCCACTCAACTAATCATTAAATATCACTATAGAAATTAATCCATTCAACCAAAACACACAAGCAACTCATATAATTAGTATTAATATAAATCATATAATTAGTATTAATAGCTATTTACTTACAACACATGGAGAACACCAATTAAACCTCATTTCTTCAAATCTCTTTGCCTTTGAAACTCCCCTAAACACAATTACCCATCCAAACAAACAATTCAATATCAAAACACATAATTACTACTCAAATATCTCTTCCAAAAATATTAATTACATGTTTATACAACTCTAATAAAAAAAACCCCCAAAACTCTCTCATATCCTAACCCCCAATTCTATAAACAAACAAATTAATATAAATTAACAATAATTAATTAAAGAAAACTTACCAATTAATAGAATTCTTCTCTAATTCTTTTTCTTTTCCTCTTCTTTATCTCTCCCTTTCTTCCTCTTATTTTTCTCTCTTCTTTTCCTAATGTCTCTACACACTCCACTAACTAAAAGACTCCTACTTATCTCTTAAAAATTTATTTTCTTTTTATTAATTTGTTCTAAATTATTCTTATTGGTTAAACAAAAAGTAATCTTTGACTTTTTAGCCAAATTAAGGAAAACTTCCAAATCCATCCCAAACAATCTAACACTTCCATAAACATCCTCACAACTTAAAATCATCACAATTATACCCCTCATGCACATGAAATGAATTAATGATCTATAACTAACAATAATTAAATATACTAATGATGCTAGTTAAACACTAATGCATGTAATTAAGCTTGAGGATGTTACAATTCCTCCCCACTTAAGAAATTTCGTCATCGAAATTTAAACTCATCATCACTCTCAACAAATAGGGATATATGCTTCTCATACGCTCTTCAACCTCTTTTGACACGTAATGATAACTCCACTTTATTCTTACCCTTATAATTTTCTTTATGATTATTATTAATATTTTCACAACTTAAATTTTTGTTTACCTTTTCTTCAATTATCTCTGAACCTTCAAGCTGTCTCAAAACTTCCAGATCCTAACACACTGGCTTCAACGTTTTCTTCTTTATAAAACTTCAAATAAAGCCTTCCCAATGCTATAATGAAACAACTCTATTAGTGGTATATATATATTCCTTCTAATTATCTTTGAACTTTTCACTCAAACTCTCATCGAACCTCTTAAAGTCTAAACAATTTTTCCTGATTGTCCATCTGATTGAGTAGTTCTGAAATGAAGTTGTGTACCCAAACCTCTTTACAACATAAATAAAATATGACCCCCGATAATAGAAAAGTATTCCCTTATTGATAAATAAGAATCACATATTTAAACACCTATTCTGCAATCTTCTTCTTCATACCCGACTACAAATAGCGAGACTTCAAGTTGTGATACATTTCAGTAACCCCTGGATGTATAGTATAAGGTGAATTATGAGCTTCACTGGCATACTAACTACTAGAACTTCATTACACAATTCAAAGTGCACACTCATCTCTGGAAAAGCAACCAAATAGTTCAAATTATAACAAATCATTTCAGCCAAACCTGTCAAATGTCTTCCTACTAAATACAGTTGCAACTACATTTGCTTCCCAGAATAATAATTAATAGTACAATCATAATCTGTTATTGGTTTCATCCGTCTTCTTTGTTTTAAATTCAACTCCTTTTTGCATAGGGATAAATTTCAAACTTATATAATCATTGAATATCTGAAAAATTTCCATAAATGATAATGTCTTCAAGTCTTTAAAACATACACAATGACAACCAGTTCAAGGTCTTATGTCAAATAGTTCAATTCATAAAGTTTCAATTGTTTTGAGGTAAAAACGATCACCCTTCTAATCTGCATTAGTATACATTAAAGTTCATCCCCTGAATCATCAATAAATACTTCATATCCACTATTTTCAAATATCAATGCAAGGATCGATGCAGAATTCAATCTGTATTTCAATTCTTTCAAGTTTTATTGATAAACACCTGTTCACTGAAGAAATGCAACAGTCTACTTGAGCAAAATTGATCGCAAGAGATAACTCTTTTATAACCCTTCAGTAATATCCACTAATCCCAATAAACTTCCAATTTAGATCACAATTCTAGACAATTCCCATTCCATAATTACTTTTACATAAGGAAAATCTAGTTGAACTCCATTTTTGTTGATGACATGATATCAAAAAACTATTTCTCCCATCCCAGACTCACATTTGCTGAACTTGGTGTAAAGTTTCTTCTTCTTCAAAATCGTTAAAGTCAATCTTAAGTGTGGTTTATGTTCAGCATTGTTCTTGAAATAGATTAGAATATCGTTAACAAAAATAATTGCAAATTGTTCCAAGTACCATTGAAAATCTTGTTTGTTAAGGAAATAAAAGTAATCAGTGCATTAAGTACCCAAATGGTATTACTACAAACTCATATTGTCCATATCCAATTCGAAAAGCAGTATTCAGAATAGAAATTATTTAGAAACTTCACCCATTCTAAGTTGTCAATAACCTGATTTCAAATCAATCTTTTAAAAAAACACCGATACACCCTTCAATTGATCATGCAAAACAGCTATTCTTGGTAACGAATAATTATTCTTCACAATAATTTGGTTTAACCATCAATAGTTAATATGAAATTATGTTTCTTTCTTTCATTCTATCAAATAACGTTGGAATTTAGAATATTTCATAGAGAAATACCTGGTTAAATGAATTTCTTGTCTCACAACTCTTCTAACTGTTTTCTTCAATTCTTTCAACTTCATTAGTAATATCTGATATGAAGCAATAGAAATAAGTGCAGCTCCCGGAACAATGTCTACCTCAAGTTTACTTCCCTTAGTGAGAGCAATCTCAATAACCCTTCCAGAAACACATTCAGAAATTCTCTGGTCATCAAAACATCAATCATCTCTGGATTAACTTTTGTTGTATTAATCACATTAACCAAATAAACTTCACCCAGTTCTGACTAAACGAAAAGCTGTCACTACAGATATATAACTATTTGGCACTATTTTCTCTTCATCCACTATTACTATTTTAATCAGTTTTTCAATCTTCATACTTGCTTCTTTAGTTTAACAATCTATAACAGCATAATTTAAAGGCACTCGATCTGTGCCCAAACTCATATCAAAGTCTTTCAAATTACTCATTATTAAATTCACATTCAATGAAATACCTCCATAATCACCCCACAACCTTTCACTATTTTATTCACATTAATATCACCACTAATGGGCATAGAAACATAAACATTATGACCAAATGATGTGATGTCACCATGCACACACAAAACCAAATTATGTGATGCAAATAAACATGTGAATCAAAATCATTTAACACTTAACAAAATCAATTATTCCATACCAATTCATTCACAACTACAATAAATTTTTAATCACTATAAATCTTACCATTACAAGCCATAGACATATCTCATTAAATTAACACAATAATAAAAACATTTGTTTCATTCAATATACATCCTGGTTATGCACACATTAAGAATATCTCAACAAATTAGCAACTAGCAATTTCTAACAATTCACAATCAAACTCTAACAAATAACAATTATCACAATATTAATTCTCTGCATCCATAACACTTTTAATATATCAAACATACCCAAATCTTCACAAGCATATAACACTTTCCATTCCAACATTATCTCGCTATCAACCAAACATATGTATCAACTCTTTGTATTTAATAACATTTGATTACTCATAATCTCATACCCTCAATGGTATTGTATAATCATTCACTTTCCTTCTTTTCCAATCAACAACTTTCTCAATCTTTTGCTCCTCAAGCAACATTCACTATAACAAATCACAATAAACATTTCTACACACATTTTCTTGGTATATACATATCATATCATAACTAAAACAATAATCCTCAATCAAATGATAAATAAATGTTCACCCCACAATCATATACATATGCATCAACATTTATGTGTGAAAAAGATCATGCAACAATACTCTCTATTCACTTCATCACAAGCTTTTACAACCATATCATAATAATCATGCACAAACTTAGGAGACTTTTATGGGCCAGTGGATTGTACATTATGCTCATCCATCTTATATAAATAACAAGCTTCACTATAATGAATGTCATATGCTCAAATAATATATACTTGCATGATATGATTTTAATCCCCTTTGTCCCATCACTTCTTTCACACAAGCATATTACACATTACAAATACACTATTATCTTTAATTCACTTTCACATATTTCATTGCACACCTTTACTTCACACAATTACAACATCTTCACACTTTTCCACTTACATAGCATAATCACACATTCTTGCATAATCACACAATTAACTCTTTGCAACATTCAAGCTCAATTTTAAAGCTTTAAACAATCATTTTTGACACTAAAACTTGGCTGTTACAAGTAAACCCGGTAACTCATATAGATCTCTAAATAAGCTTCAGTTTGATATATATGGGCGTTCTAACTCATCCTGTGGTAAAACTTATGACCGTTTCAGCATGCTCCTTAGGAATCTAATCCCATAGCTATGATACCAAAAATGTAACACCACAAAAAAAATTAAGAAATTGAAGCACAAGACTGGGTCGCGGAGGCGACCAACATGATCGCGGGCGTGATTAAGCGAACAGAAAAACTTGACATTCTGGAACTTATCCCGCAGGTGCGATCAAACAAACTGAAAAAAATTAAATTTCTGCTCTTCAAATAGCAAGGGCGATTGAGCAGTCGCTACCGCAACTTAAAGGTACAGAAAACTATGACTTTTATGCTGAAACTTGACCAAAACCATCAGAAAATAACATGCCATTCACATTAAACTTGCCTTACATTTTATTTATAATATTAATACATATAAACACATAAAAATATGACATTGTATAAACATTAAGCTCATTACACAATTGTCACTTATCAATCCAAAAATCATTTAAACCCATATGTAGCAACAAATCCAAATGCACAAAATATGCTAGTGATCCACCGGCCAACCTGAAACTTCTATTGCAAATGTACGTGACCTTTTAGTATCAGCCATCAATAAGTTGTTCAACTTGAAAAATATTGCCAATGGGTGAGCTGGCGACTCAGTAAATAAATAATTGCTAATACTAACCACAATATATATACACTTATATATATATATCCTCAAACTTAAATATATAATATCACATTGAACCACAAATCTCATAAATTCACACTTATCATGCCATTATATATATATAGATCCTCAAACTTAAATATATAATATCACATTGAACCACAAATCTCATAAATTCACACTTATCATGCCATTACAGACTTCACAACCATCCTTACAAAATCACCAAACTCATCCACAATCTCAATAAATTTATCACCTCATCAAATCAAATAGCACTTTCACCACATCTTCAATCTTAACTCATAAATCATAATTCTCAATTCACAAGTCACAAGTCACGATTCACAATTCACAATCTCAAATCACAAATCACAATTTACAATCAACCTTGATATTTAGATAAACTATCTAAATGAATGGTTCAAAGAAAAGTAACCCAATCACATCTCTTTCAACAATTCACATCTTTTTCATTGTTATATTTTTTCATTTCAATTCCCCTCTTCACTTTTCTAGGGGTTTAAATCATAACTCATTTCCATTCCCCTCTTTCACTTTTCTAACGGTTTATCATATTTCATAATTTCAATCTCAACACTTGGGTTACCATTTCCTAACCAAACACTTAGACAATCAAGCTCATTACCAAGCTAAACATAATCAAACAATCAATCAACAACCAATTCACCACGAATAATCATTTAACAATCATTTCATCACAATAATCAATCAAACACCCAATTTATCACAATAATCAAACAAACAACCATCTCATCTCAACAATCATTTACACAATCACTTCATCACAATAATCAAACATACATCCATTTCATTCTAACACATAATCAAAACATTTCATCTCAATTCAATATTCTTCTCAACAATTTCATCATAACATTCTCATATCTCAACAATCTCATCTCATTTCACTTTTACTCAAATCATTTCCATATCAATTGCTCATCAATCACCCCTTTCACATTCTCAAACCACATCAACCATATTATCACTTTTAACACCATCATTCATCAATTTCACATATACCAAACATTAAACAAGCAATCTAACAAACAATCTAACAATCATTCCATCTCATCAATCACAATTAATTTCACTTCATTCCAATCTTTTCCGCCACAGTTCCAACACAATTAGTCATTTGCTCATATCACCATCACAAATCACATTCGTTCATAAATAATTTTACTACCATTCAATCAATTCTCATTCTTCATTCATAACAACAATTCCACTCAACCAATCATTAAATATCACTATAGAAATTAATCCATTCAACCAAAACACATAAGCAACTCATATAATTAGTATTAATATAAATCATATAATTAGTATTAATAGCTATTTACTTACAACACATGGAGAACACCAATTAAACCTCATTTCTTCAAATCCCTTTGCCTTTGAAACTCCCCTAAACACAATTACCCATCCAAACAAACAATTCAATATCAAAACACATAATTACTACTCAAATATCTCTTCCAAAAACATTAATTACACATTTATACAACTCTAATCAAAAATCCCCAAAACTCTCTCATATCCTAACCCCCCATTCTATAAACAAATAAATTAATATAAATTAATAATAATTAATTAAAGAAAACTTACCAATTAATAGAATTTTTCTCTAACTCTTCCTCTTTTCTTCTTCTTTTCTTCTTCTTTTCCTCTCCCTTTCTTCCTCTTATTTTTCTCTCTTCTTTTCCTAATGACTCTACACACTCCACTAACTAAAAGACTCTTACTTATCTCTTAAAAATTTATTTTCTTTTTATTAATATGTTTTGAATTATTCTTATTGGTTAAATAAAAAGTAATCTTTGACCTTTTAGCCAAATTAAGGAAAACTTCCAAATCCACCCCCAAACAATCTAACACTTCCATAAACATCCTCACAACTAAAAATCATCATAATTATACCCCTCATGCACATGAAATGAATTAATGATCTATAATTAACAATAATTAAATATACTAATGATGCTAGTTAAACACTAATACATGTAATTAAGCTTGAAGATGTTACAATATACTACTTGAAAGCTAAACAAAATAATATCCCATTCCTATTTAGATTCTGAAAACTGGCAGTGCAGATAAGAAACTTACGTCCCAATTTTGACCCTCTTAGAGACCTCAAATTAAAATATATGAATGATAGATCTTGAAGTCCTCTTTCCATGGCATTTTGAATCGCTTTAATCAGAGTTGTGTATCAAAAGTTATGGCCTAAACAAGCTGTTGTGCTCAGTAAATCTGAATTTTAAACCTAATCTATGTAGTTGGCTATAGCTTGGCTTTAAAGTAAAGCAATACAACTCAACACAACTAAGGAATAATAAAACTCCTATCTAAACAAGGAAAACAAGAAAATAAGCTATCTACTAAAGATAAAATGAATCCTACCTAGATAAGGATATGTCTTAACAAATTATAAAAGAATTAAGACACATCTAACGAACTATATCCATTAAGACATAACTTATCCTAAGCCAAACATGTCTACATGCCATATGTCTTAAGTCAAGGGTTGACCATGTTGACCTTTGACCTTGACTTGGTCAATGTGTTGACTCG
>CANYLF014651810.1:0-10726 GCA_948193215.1 Bocquillonia castaneifolia
TATATATATATATATATATATATATATATTCAAACTTAATTATATAGTATTACTCAGAATCACAAAACTCATAAATTCACAATTATCAAGCCATCACAAATTTCTCAGCCATCCCTTTAACTTTTCCAAACTCATCAACACAATCTCAATAGGTTAATACCTCATCACATCAAATAACACTTTCATCACATCTTCAAACTCAATTCACAAATCATAAATTCTCAACTCACAATTCACCAATCACAAATCACAATAAACCTTAATAATTAGATAAATTATCTAAATGAATGGTTCAAAGAAAAGTAACCCGATCACATCTCTTTCAATAATTCACATCTTTTTCATTATCATGTCATTTCATTTCAATTCCCCTCTTCACTTTTCTAGGGGTTTATCATCATTCATTTCAATTCCCCTTTTTCACTTTTCTAGGGGTTTATCATAATTCATAATTTCAATCTCAACACTTGGGCTACCATTTCCTAACCAAACACTTAGACAATCAAGCTCATTACCAAGCCAAACATAATCAAAAAATCAATCAACAACCAATTCATCACTAATAATCATTCAGCATCCATTTCACCACAACAATTAACAAACAACCATTTCATCACAATAGTCAATCAAACACCCAATTTATCACAACAATCAAACAAACATCCATCTCATCTCAGCAATCAATTACATAACCACTTCATCACAATAATCAATCAAACACCCAATTCGTCACAATAATTAATCAAACAATCACAATCAATTTCACTATCATTCAACCAATTCATTCCAATAAACAATCAAACCGCTTCATCTCAATTCGATTCTCTTTTCAACAATCTCATCTCAAAATTCTCATGTCTCAATATTCTCATCTCATTCCACTTTTCTCAAATCATTTCCATATCAATTGCTCATCAATCATCCCTTTCACCTTCTCAAACCACATTAACCAATTACCACTTTCAATACCAAACATTAAACAAGCAAACTAACAAACAATCTAACATTCATTCCATCTTATCAATTACAATTAGTTTCATTTCAATCCAATCCTTTCCTCCACAAATCAATCACAATTAATCATTTACTCACATAACTATCACAAATCACACTCATTCACAAAAGAATTTCATTACCATTCAATCAATTCACATTCTTTCAATCATAACAACAATTCCATCCAACCAATCATTAAATATCACTATGAAAATTAATCAAATCAACCCAAACACATAATTAAATCATATAATTAGTATTAATTTAAATAATATAATTAGTATTAATAGCTATTTACTTACAAAACATGGAGAACACCAATTAAACCTCTATTGGCCTCTATTCTTCAAAACTCTTGCCTTTGAAGCCTCCCTAAACACAATTATCCATCCAAATGAACAATTCAAAAATAAAACATACAATTAATACTCAAATATCTTTTTCAAAAATATTAATTACTTGTTTATACAATTCTAATCAAGAACCCCCAAAAATTCTCCCAAAACCTAACTCCCAATCCATAAACCAACCAATTAATATCAATTAACAACAATTAATTAAAGAAAACTTACTAATTAATAGAATTCTTCTCTAACTCTTCCTCTTTTCTTCTTCTTTCTTCTCCTTTTCCTCTTCTTTATCTCTCACTTTCTTTCCTCTTATTTTTCTCTCTTCTAATTCTCTACAAAATCCACTAACAAAGACTCCCTTTTTATCTTCATAAATTCCATTTTCATTTAATAATATGTTTTAAATTATTATTATTGGTTAATAATAAAGTAACTTTGACTTTTAACCAAAATTAAAGAAAACTTACAATTCCACCCCCAAACAATCTAACACTACCAATAACATCCTTACAACTATTATTTTCAATAATTACACTCTTCATGAACATGAAATAAATTAATAAACTACAATTAACAAAATTAATTATGCTAATGATGCCAATTAAACACTAATGCATGTAATTAAGGTTGAGGATGTTACAAATAACGTCCTATGCTTGCTTTTAAAAGAAAAAGTTGATTCCCTCTGGTCCAAGTGCCTTGTGCGAATCACAACTCCATACTGCACTTCGTACCTCTTCAATTGAGAACGGACTTTCCAGCATAAGAGATTCTTTAGCAGACCAAGGGGCGATAATTTGGCCATTACTTCACTATCTAAGGGTGGGCCGAAATGGCTTTTGAAATGGTCCATAATCACTCTCTTGATATTGTTGGGATCTTCATAGCTTACTGAATTTTACATTACTTTCCAAATCCTATTCCTTCTCCTCCTATTAAAAGCATGTATATGGAAAAACCTAGTGTTTTTGTCATGCAACTAGCACCAACCAATTCTCGAGCTTTGCCTCCATTTACTTTCAAGGTTTTTAGTGATTGAGGATCTTTTAATTTTCAAAGAGTTCAGCTCTTCTGTTTCAGCTTCCTCAAGTTCTCTCGGAGATAACAAGAAGATGCAAGCAGAGATCAAAGGTACTGTGGCAATAAAAACTTTTATGGTAATATGAGACTTCTTTATAATGTTTATTTGAATTCCAGCTTGTCTTTGTTAAGTGATGGGAAACTCATGGGTAGTGAATTCTCTCATTTATATATATATATGATGTCTCATATGTGATTAGGGATTAAAAAAAATAAAACCAGATTATAGATGTGAAAATGGCAACAGATAAGTTGTTTTCACTTAAAGTCTATAGCATACAAAATCATGCTCTTCTGGCCAAGGAAGAAGAAGAGGGAGTCAGCATACTCAAGGGCAGAACTAGAAAATGTTGGGAAGGGGCGGAGGGGCTAGTGGTGGGAGGGGAGTCTGAAGTAGATGACCTAAAGAGAGTGGGGTTTGACGGTGATGGAGGGGCTTCCTTGCTGGCAATCTCTCCTTCCCTGGATCCAACCCTAAAGATATCCATGGCTTATCAAGGAAAGAAGTTGAAGGTGGTATAAAGCTATTCCAGCCAGCATTTGGTTCTTTAGAAAGGTGGATGTTCAAATAGTGTTACTGGTATGAACTCATTATTTAACACGCCAATTTTGAGTCAACCTTCAAAGTTTGCTCTGCCCTTCTAGAACAGGATAGTATCCCCCAGAGAAGCTGATATTATTTTATGTTACACAATGCTATGGTGGTGACATTTGCGGCAGTGTTGATTTAGTATTTTCAATGTTGTTAGTTTCTGATGAAAGAGGAATGATTAGTCTCTGTTGTCATTTTTTTTGCATGCATTCTCTAGGTAACTAGTAGAGCATTAAACATTATATTCTCACTATTTTTTAATCTTAAATTTTGAAGATTATGGGCAGGAGGATAAAAATCTCAACATCTAATTATTTCATATGAAGGGGGGAACATAGAAGGAAGTTGAGCATTTCAAATAGAGACTTTTGTATTTTGAAGTATGGAATTCACTCATTGGGCAAAAAAAAATGCACTTTGTTAGCAAGAGCCAGTTGTTTTATTACAATGTGGTGAAATTATTATGATTTAGTACATGGTGTTGAAAATATAATTAGCACGCCCAGTCAAGAGGAAAGATGATGAGTAGACTAGAAATTATCAGGTGTTCATGTATCTCTTTCAAACAGAATGAACATGGTCTGTGGATAATGATATTAAACTTTAATTAATTTATATGTGAATTTAATTTCTTTTATGGAGAAATGTGGATGTCTTCAAGATCTTCTTCTTGGAAGCTGAAATCTGAGTTTTTGGTGTCGTCACCGAGTATGTTTTTCTTCTTTAGCTGCTGTTCTAATATTTGTTTGAGATGCCTTCCTTGTTCTTCGATCTGTGACTGCAAATTTCGTTGTATCTGAAGATGGAATTTTTAGATTATTTCGTTCAATAGAAGAAAAATAAAGAATGAGTTGACCAATGGTACCCATAAGGTAGGGTGCTTTAATGCAAGTATGAATACAAAGAAACTAGAGTTTAGCATAATAAAAAGAGTATTAGTAATCACTTGAATCATAAGTCTGTCTGTCAAAGGTCCCCAGTGGAGTCGCCAAACTGCAGACAAGGTGGTTTTGCCTTAGAGCCTGAGCCATGACTAGCAACTATGTCACTGTGTGTTCAGCTGCTAGGCTGAAGTGGTAATCACCACCTGAACCAGCATCTTGAATTTCTTACAAGGTGTACACCTCGATTCCTCTTAAAAATACAAAAGGTGCATTGACCCTAGAGATTCAAGGATCAGACTTATCAATTTTTAGAGCGTGATTCATTACCCAATACTCCTAGTATTATACCAACTTCATTCCTTCTAACAAAGTAATAACAATAGACAACGATTATAGCCTACCTTTTACATGCATACATGCAGTGGTGAGTTTCTAATAACAAACAAGAGTTAACTTTAACAATTACCAACCATTATTAGGGTTAATTAACATGCGTAAGTGATAACAACACATAACACATTAACACAACAACACAACCCAGTGTTTCTACCATTTTAGACCTAAGCGAATTACCGAATAAACATTAATAACCACTTTCATACATTAATACATCTAAATAATTACCAAAGAAGTTGCAGGAGCTTACTTCGTGGCTACATTCTAAGTGAAAGCTACTGTACATTCATTTACAAGCCCATACACTACTGAACTAACCATAATGCCATAGGGAAGCATAAAACAGGGGCCAACGCCACTCCTAGGACAGGCGTTTGGGCCCAACACCATTTACCCATAGGTGTTGGTGCCCAACGCCACTCCTAGAAGTGGCATTGGTAGCTAGAAAAAAAAAGGAGCATGCATGTTTTGACAAAAAACACATGATTTTCGGGTTTGCCAAGCCCAAATAACACACGTACAGAAATAACTATGCGTGAAGTATTCACCAAAACATGTTATAATGCGTGAATCATGACAAAAAAAACATAGATCTAATCATGGCATGCTCAAAACATAAAAAGATACAAGCTTCATAAGCAAAACATGCAAAAGATATAAAAAGATAAAACAATACAAATTTTCATGTTACATGCAAAGAAACAAACTTTATGCATTAAAACACACAAATATGACAACTTTACACATTAAAACACAAAAAGACACGACCTTTACGTATCAAAACATGAAAAGACATGATATTTATGCATTGAAACACAAAATAAATGATTTGTATACATTAAAACATGAAAAGAAAGAATTTTTATGCGTTAAAAACATGTTAATGGCATCAAATAATTTAGATCTGAAATGAAACACATAGAAACATGCAAAGAAAACAACTTTCATACTTTATAATGCATGTACATGGCATTTAATGACAGTTAATTCATAGAAACATGCGTAAACATCATTTAAACATGTTAAACAAAAGATTACAGCAACAAAAGGCACATAAAAATTGAAGAAAACATGACAAAAATAATTAAGAAACAAAAATTTAAGAGACTTACCTTGCAAGAAACTGATTCAAAAGCGCTTGAGAACCCTCAAATCTGGTTTGAGTGACTTCTTAATTGCCTTTTAATGATTAACAGTCGCTGGAATGTTGCTTCAACGGATTAGATGCTTCAAAACACCTTTTGATTGCCAAAAGATACAAGATTCAAAGAGTTTTTGTGTTAAACAATTAAAAAGTGAAATTTTATCTAGCTATCAATGAATTCAAAGAGTTAATATGAAAATTTAAACCCTAAATTCATGTAAGCTGCTGCCTTTTAGACAAGTATTTATAGTCGTATTAGCTTAAAACTTAAGCTAGGGTTACCACCATTACTTTCTGAATGAAACTTAATGACTTAGACCCAAAGCAAAGGATATTTTAGTCAAAAATGCTCTTACAGGGCCTTGGGACACGTGTACAGCTCATACTAATCATCGCAAGCCGAAATAGATTGAAAACCCAACGCCAGTCTTCCTTGTGGCGTTGGGCCCAATGCCAGTCCTAGGAGTGGCATTGAGACCAACTCCAGTTGGAAGAGTGGCGTTGGGCCCAATTCCACTTTGAAGAGTTCCAAGTGGAGTTGGGCCCAATTCCACTTTGAAGAGTGGCATTGGAGGGCCTCCAAACGTTGGATTTTGCAAAAATGTATAAAAGAGAAAACGTGCCGAATGGGCTAGACTATCAACCCTCAAAGTTTCAAGTCATTCCGACACTTGTAGAGAAAGTTATGATGAAAACCGTCTAAAAAATGCACTCTTATGCTAAAAATAGAAGTTTTAGGGTAAAACATGCTTCGTAAGCTTAGAATATGATTCAATTGTGGCTATGAAATCTCTAAGAAGCAACTGTCAACTCAATTCATGCTATTTAAAAAATGAATGATCATCACTGGGCCTCCGAGCCGCTTCCACATTCATGCATCCAAAAATTAGGTGTTAACAGCAATAGTAAAGGATATTCTTCATCTTCTTTTCGGATTTTTTTTTGCTTGAGTTGCCTTCAATCCAAAAGGGCCCTTTAAAGATATTTGGAAAGCTTTGGCTCCCCTTAGAGTCAGGTTCTTTAGTTGGCTTGCTTTTCATAATTGCATCCCTGCAAATGATTTTCTACATTCGAGAGGTATGGTAGGAAGAATTTGTACTTTATGCATGCATGCATGTGAAGATACATCTCATGTCCTTTTGCATTGCCCATATCCAAGTGTCTCGTGGTTTTGATTCTTTCAAAAGATTGGTATGGTTTTGCCTCTTCCTTATTCCATTTCAGATCGAGCATTTTTTTAGTCCACTTCTCATGGCAGTAATATATTCACATTTAGTAAAAAAAAGATTTTAAAGAGTTAAGAATCATATTTGAGCTCTAAAATAAACATATATGCTCTTGACAATAAACACCAAGGGTATTCTTACACCATTTCTCAATTATAAAATTTATGTATTTTTTAGTTTTGAAAGTTAATTAAATTTATATTGATTTAAAAATAAAAAACAACACATGTAATATATGGACATTATCTTAGTTTTATATAAATTTTTGAAAATGAGGTAAATGTATATTTAGGTCCTTATATTTTTTTTTACAATATGTCTTTATATTTTTATTCATGTAAATTGAGTTCTTATACTATTATTGTTACTCATATTAAGTCCCTATATTTTAATTTTTATTGACATTGAGCCCTGAAAGATCTAATGCAAATAAAAATAAAATACAAGGGTGAATCTAGCAAATAAAAGTATATGTCACTAAAAATAAAATATGAGTCAATCTACTAAATAAAAATATGACATCTCAATGTGATTAAAAATAAAATAAAATGACTCAATCTATATAAATAAAAGTATAAGGACTAAATTTCAAAACAAAATATAGGGAATCAAGTATACAGTTTACCAGAAATAAAGGATACAAGAGGGGATGTTTTAGTAACTTAAAAGGCAACACATAAAGTGTTGAATTTTCCTTTTATAGAAGATTAACAAGTAGACCATAAAATAAAACTTTGCCTAATATTGATAATTCAAATGGTTAGTGAGTATGGGTGAAGAAATAGAGAATCTGAATTGGTCTCTTCCAGTGCCAAGTGTTCAAGAGCTTGCAGCTCAACAGATTAAGACAGTGCCACGTAGATACATCAGAGATGATGTCGTCATCGCATCTGACCACTGTCTTCGAGTGCCATTGATCGACATGACAAAGCTGATGATGAAGATGAAATCTGACGGTCAAGATTCAGAGCTTCAAAAGCTCCACTCTGCATGCAAAGATTGGGGTTTGTTTCAGGTATTTTCTTTCTTTTAACATTGCTATATATATATTGGTATTTCTTTTTACAACATCTGAATTATGTTGTAAGAAAATTAAGAAGAAGAGATTTAATTGAAGGAAGAAAAAATAAATTTTTTTTTTGAAGATATATATGCATATCTAAAAAGATAGATGCAACTTAATTCGCAGTTAATAAACCATGGAGTTTGAGGAAGGTGAGAAAGCAAACTCAAGAATTCTTTAAACTTCCTTTGAAAGAGAAGAAATGTTGGGCACAGAAACCAGGGAGTCTTGAAGGTTATGGCCAAGCTTTTGTAACCTCTGAAGAACAGAAGCTTGATTGGAATGATATGATCTTCCTCAATGCTCTTCCTTCTGAAAATAGAAAGTTGGAGTTGTGGCCCGATAACCCCCCTGTTTCAGGTATAATTATCAATACATAATTTCGTTTTCCCTTATGCTTAAAGCTTATGAGAAATAATTTATTTGAATATCAGGGAAACCTTGCACAACTATTCTGAAGAAATCAAGCGGATTGCAGTAATAATAACAAGATTCATGGCCATGGGGCTTGAGCTTAATCATCAGGATCAAGATTTCTATGAGGGTTATAAAGTAGGGACTTTTGATGTTAGGTTCAATTGCTATCCACCTTGTCCTCAACCTGAGTTAGTTAATGGAATGACCCCACATGCTGACATGTCTGGAATCACTCTATTGCTTGATGGCGACAATGTGCCCGGATTACAAGTTCTCAAAGATGGTCGCTGGGTTTTGGTTGAATCTGTTGATGGTGCTATTGTTGTATTCGTCGGCCAGATTATACAGGTATCCAGCTATATTTTACCAATAAATAAGATTAGGAATTGTATTACCTATGCCATTGTTGTGAGATACCATTTAAATGATGCAGATAATGAGCAATGGGATATATAAAGGACCAGATCACAGAGCAGCTGTTAACAAATTGAAAGAAAGGCTTTCTGTAGTTACTTTCTGCTATCCCAACTCAACTGTCACAATTGACCATGTCAAAGAACTAATTCAGTCAGGCAGTCCGCCTTTATACAAGACTATGACACTGGAGGAGTATTTTCATAGTTTTTACAATAGAAAGCTTGAACTTTCGTTCATTGACAGCCTGAAGATCTAAAGCCTAATATTCGAATACATGCTTAGAAATGATAAGATGATCGGAATTGTAGCAACTTTAAAATGATTGAAAAAATTATGCATATGTTGGATCTCTCTGATTTATTATCCACCATCACTCCTATAATTCAATTATTCATCGATCAATCATTTCATTGTCATAAAATGTTCATGCAGACAGAAATCACCGCCTAAATCATACTTGTTCCATTTCTATTGAAGTTTATATAGTTTTCTGCTTCTTATTATTATGTTCTTAGTTAGTTGAATTAAGCAGTAGTTCATGGCAATTTAATAGTAGTTCATGGTAATAAAATAGCAGCAAGACCCATGAAAATGAATGAAATTTTATTGAGAAAGCTAATGCAAGAAGTTCCAGGGGTTTGGTTAGGGGTCTGATTTATTTGGCTCACTCCAGGCTTGATATTTCATTCTCTGTTGGTGTCGTTTCAACATTTATGAGTGATTCTTCAAAGCATCATCTTGGAGCTGCAAAAGTTTCTTACATCATATTGTTGGAGAATTGGATTATGGAATTTCAACCACAATTTACTTGTTCAATATGTCTCCCAACGAGACTTCATATGAAGCCTGACATGGTACAAAACCTTGGGTGAGTCACTTAAAAGTATTTTGTAGTATTGCCCATGTTTTGAAAAATTCTCATTGTCGAAGTAAGCTTGATAAGACACGTGACACTCCGAGATAACAAGAAGATGCAAAGTAAAAGTGACTCTCAGAGATAACAAGAAGATGCAAGCAGAGATCAAAGGTACTGTGGCAATAAAAACTTTTATGGTAATATGAGACTTCTTTATAATGTTTATTTGATTTCCAGCTTTGTCTTTGCTGAGTGATGGGAAACTCATGGGTAGTGAATTCTCTCGTTTTTATAGATATTTATGATGTCTCATATGTGATTAGGGATTAAAAAATAAATAAAACCAGATTATAGATGTGAAAATGGCAACAGATAAGTTGTTTTCACTTGAAGTCTCTAGCATACAAAATCATGCTCTTGTGGCCAAGGAAGAAGAAGAGGGAGTCAGCATACTCAGGGGCAGAACTATAAAATGTTGGGAGGGGGCGGAGGGGCTAGTGGTGGGAGGGGAGTCTGAGGTAGATGAGCTGAAGAGAGTGGGGTTTGACGGTGGTGGAGGGGCTTCCTTGCTGGCAATCTCTCCTCCCCTGGATCCGACCCTGAAGATATCCATTGCTTATCAAGAAAAGAAGCTGAAGGTGGTATAAAGCTATTCCTGCCAGCATTTGGTTCTTTAGAAAGGTGGATGCTCTAATAGTGTTACTGGTATGAACTCATTATTTAACACACGCCAATTTTGAGTCAACCTTCAAAGTTTGCTCTGCCCATTTTTTTTTTTTTTTTGCATGCATTCTCTAGGTAACTAGTAGAGCATTAAACATTATACTCTCACTGTTTTTTAATCTTAAATTTTGAAGATTATGGGCAGGAGGATAAAAATCTCAATATCTGATTATTTCATCAGAAGGGGGTTCTGGGGAACACAGAAGGAAGTCGAGCATTTCAAATAGAGACTTTTGTATTTTGAAGTATGGAATTCACTCATTTGGCAAAAAAAAAAAAAAAAAAAAGCACTTTGTTGGCAAGAGCCAGTTGGTTTATTACAATGTGGTGAAAGTATCATGATTTAGTACAGGGCGTTGAAAATATAATTAGCATGCCCAGTCAAGAGGAAAGATGATGGGTAGACTGGAAATTATCAGGTGTTCATGTATCTCTTTCAAGCAGAATGAACATGGTACGTGGATAATGATGTTAAACTTTAATTTATTTATATGTGAATTTAATTCCTTTTATGGAAAAATGTGGATGTCTTCAAGATCTTCTTCATGGAAGCTGAAATCTGAGTTTCTGGTGTCGTCACCG
>CANYLF014651941.1:0-22947 GCA_948193215.1 Bocquillonia castaneifolia
CGGGGACCACCCCAAATCTCTCACTTTTCTGTCCAAGCTACCTTATGGGACTCTTAGAGGCTAACTTTGGTGATCAGACAATTTCAGAGGAACCTCAGGCTAGGCTTCACTCTAGGAGAAATGTCCTGAACATTTCACTTAATTAAAAAAATATAAATTAAACTAACAGTTCTAGCTCTACAAAGACAATTTAATAATTTCAGTCTTAAAGTCTAAATTTTCAAATTATTCTCTCATCCATCTTAAAAAAATAAGTGACAAATTTAATAGTTTAAGGTGGTAAATTGATGGTGGAATCAATAGATTGGTGAATCGATTATTTATGATTGTGATTCTAACTTAAAAGATAACATAAAAATATAAATTTTCTTTCAATAAATCAAAGATCGAATCATGCATGACATGTAGAAGTCTTCTGTGTTCTTTCAAAAGAGAAAGGTCGTAAAAATTCTCTTTACAACACAGACAAAAGATAGATGCATTGCTCATAGACTTGTTACAAATTTCATCAACGGTTTAATGATTTCGACCGTATAATATGACCACCTCCAATTCTGTTTTCTTTCTCATATTGCTAAAAAGAAAAGCCAACAAAAATTACACTACTACTGATTTTTTTATATATATATATATTTTTATACGGCCCCACAGAAAATGGCTAAAGGAAGAACATAACGTGACTGGAACCATATCAGCACCCATCTTATCAAGTGAATCAGACGGTTGATATTGATTCCTTCAAGTGGTCTATTTTTGAAACACGTTTTATGCTGATTTTCAATCAAATTTAATTTAATCAACCATTCATGGGACCCATTTTTGTTGAGTCCCACCACCTAACATGGGACCCAGATTAAATGAACATTACCTGAATTTCAGGGTAGTGAATTTTTCCTGTCTGATTTGATTTAATACGGTTATCACTGATGATCAATGTCTATGATTCATTAATGACCGTCTGATCATTTCGATCGCAAGGCAAAGCAGGGCATCACGGTGTAAACGGGTGCAGCTACTTACTATATTTACGATGAAATTTAAACACAGAATCACAGCGTTAATAAAAGCGAAAAGAAAAAAGGTAGACAAGTGAAAGCGGGGCGAAATGACCAATAAGGGCTTCACAACAGACATGAAGAAAGCAATTTTTAAGTGGTTATATTAGTCAAAGTACTAGTCAGGAGTCTTACATATGGTGGCGGAGGTCCCTTAATTATTTCAAAATTGTGTGAAGTGGTCATTTCCACTTGAGTTTTTAGCGCGTGAAGTAATCTTAATTGCCTCCAAGCAATAGCACTGGTGTGTTCAAATTTTAACAGAAACTATATATATCCTCCTAGAATTATACTACTACTTTACTATGTTTGGATAAATAAAAAATTAAATTAAATTAAGATTACATTAATCTTACAATCTCTATAAAAAAAAAACTTAACACAAGTATCACATCAAGATATAGAATCTATTATTTTTTACTACGCAATAAGCAGCTTGATTCGATTGAAATTATCACATCAATATATAAAATCTATTATTTTACTGTGCAATAAACGCTTAATATGAATAACCTTATAATTAGGTATATTTTACAACAAAATTTTACATTAATTAATATCAATAATAAGCTCAATATAAGAAAGGTCCCGAATAAGGTGGTTAATAGCATCAACTATTAATAAACTTCAGTTTCAAAAAGGAGGATGAATCAAATAAACAATTCTCTTAGAATTATTATAACAATTTACCCTAGAAAAAAAATATTGAATGGGGATATTAGTTAATACTGTACTCTTTAAGCTTTTGATAAAGCAGAGTTATTTAAAAAGGGAAATACTCATCATCATTCATCAATACTTCAACAGAATCATCAATGAAATTAACTCTACAATCTAATCTATAGTTAATAATTAAATGTCCTTTTTATTTTTACAGTTCATTTTCACCATAATATCAGCCAGTAGCAAACTAATTGGTAATAATTGCACATGGACGTGCAATATAATAATAATATATAACAGAGCGTGGAGAAAACGCTCTAAATGGCAGAATTTGTTAAAGAGAGCTTTTACTTTTTTGACAGCAACAAATAAAGGAAAGACGACGTAGACAAACGGGCAGCAAGCAAACCAAGCAAAAACACTAAATACGAGCAGCGGGCAGAGAAACTAAACGCCGTCTTTCTCCCTCTATTATTGCCGTCACAAGCCGTTTTCACACACAAATAATAGTTAAAAATAAAAAATAAAAAAAATTCTTTTAAACTCATTCGGTCACCGAACCTTAGGCTCGGATTTAGATTCGAGAGCGAAAAGCAAAACTCTTTTCTCTCGAAAAAGCCAAAGCCAAAGCCAACCATCGAAGAAAATAACGCAACCAAAATTAAAAATTAAAAATTAAAAAGAAAATAAAAATTAAAAAGAGACTCTCTCTCTCCAGTTTCTAGAGAGAGAAAGAAAGGAAGGAAGAAAGAAAGAGAGAGAAAGAGTGTGTGTGTGTCTGTTGGGCGGATTTTAGAGAGAGTAAGTAAAGGAAGCAGAAACAGTGATATTTTTTTGTGGGAGTGTTTTAGATGGGACAGATCGTGAAGAGGAAGAAGAAAGGAAGGCCGTCTAAAGCGGATCTAGCAAAGCGGTCTGCTTCAAGTCAAAGTCCGGCCAAAGAGGACAAAAATGATCACCGACGACGGAGCCTCCGCCGCCGAAATGTGAGGTACAATAACTTTATTGACTACGACGATTACCTCGACGACTTCGATGACTACGAGCAGATTCCACAGCATCAACATCTACATAATAGCAGCAACAACAACAACGAAGATGAAGACGACGACGAGGAAGAAGAAGAAGACCAGAGAAGAAAAGAAAAGAAGCTAAAACTAGTAGTCAAAATACAAAACCAGCAGAAATCCTCCGCGCGTGGAGGACACGCGCGAGGGGAGGAGTCGTCTTCGTCTTCCTCGGAGGGAGAAGACGACGATGAGGAGGAGGACGGCGGCGGCGTCGGCGGCGAAAGGAAACGGTTGGTAAAGAAAAGGAAAGTGAATGAAAGTGAAGACGAAAATGACGATGATAATGATGAAGAGGTATACATATTAGAAATCGGATCTGGTTAAGTGAAAATTAGGGTTTTATTGAAGGTGAAATCAGGGCGGGAAATTCAATTTGTTAAGTAATTAATTAGTCATTAATAATAACAATAATAATTAGTGAAGAAAGGATGGCTGTGATTGGTCCAAACTTCAATGCTAGTAAAATTCTTTTGAGTGAGTGAGTGAGTGTGGGGAGATTTTGATGTAGGGGTTATTTGATAATAACGGTTTTTTTTTTAATTTTAATTAATGGGTTGAGTCAAAATGTCAAAGAGAAACGATGTTTACTACTACTACAACAGAATCTGATCACTCACTCCCCCACAATCATTTCTCTTTCTTGCTTCTCTCTCTATATCTAAAAAGAAAAATACTCTCTCTCTCTTACATAATGTGTTTGTTGTGTCTGCTTTTATTGAACATCTGTATTGTATGTCTCTGTCTTTCTGTCTCTGTCAGTGTGTAGTACTTTGATGCTGCTTCTTCAATGTATGTTTATTGTTAATGTTGTTGTTGGTTCGTGTGGTTTAAGGTTGGTTTTTAATTTTTTTGCTATTTGGGGGTTTTGACAGGATAGAGATAGAGAAGTCATAAAAGGTGATAATGATAATGATAATGATAATGATAATAATAATAATAGCAGTAATATTACTACCACGAAAGTGCAGCAGGATTCTGTTCCGGGTTAGTTTTTCTTTTTTGATTGATGGATTCTGTTTTGGTTTTTCTCTTAATTGGTCTCTGTATTTGATGTGGGGTTTACTGATTTTCTTTTTCCCTTTTGGGTTTTATTAGGGACACCTGATCATCCAAATGGGCTGCCTTTTCCTGATAAGAAGTCCCTTGAGTTGATTCTTGATAAGCTTCAAAAGTGGGTTCTGCTCTCTCTCTCTGTCTCTCGCTCCTTTCATCTTCAATTTTGTGTCATTTCTTGTTCTTTGGACGAGGGTTCTTCCATTCTGATGTTAAATTGTGGTTTCGGGTGTATATTTGTGGTAGGAAGGACACTTATGGCGTTTATGCAGAACCAGTGGATCTTGAAGAGGTTTGTAAAATGGGACAGACTCTATAGCAATTAATTCGTACTGGTTTGCTTGGGGTTAATTCTTGTTCTGGTATTGTATTTTTTTTTCAGCTTCCTGATTATCTTGATGTGATTGATCATCCGATGGATTTCGCCACTGTAAGAAAGAAGCTGGGGAATGGGTCTTACACTACCTTGGAACAATTTGAGGTTAGTATGCGACTTGTACTTCTGCTTTTATTAATTATATTAGTAATTTTCTGGCTTGGGATATTTGGCCTTGCCTTCGCAATTGTGTGCATGAGTTTTGTACGAGGCTGCACTCTTTGCAGATGCGCACAAATTTATCAGTTCTGAACTTGGTTCGAGTCGGTACTTCGGAAGTCTCTTTTTGTAATTGGTCATTCCCTTTTGTTATCTGGGGCAAGTTGAACAAAGAAAACTATTGTCAATTCATGGATGATAACTCCAGCGATAAGTTTCAAGTGGTATAGGTTAGATTTGAATGAAAGACATTTAGCGTCATGATTCTTAATACTAACTTGCAGCAGAAGCCTTTCTTTCTTTTTTCATGTCCTCTCTCCATGTATGCCATCGGTGTGTGTCTGCAGCCCAAAACCAATATTTTCTAGCATTTTCAGACAACAATTAGATACTGGGTTTTCACCAGTTATTCCCAGCCTTACGTAATTACATTCTTGCATCATTCAGTTGATCAACTCAGTCTCCTTTATATGGTCAACATTGCTTTAATTATGAAAACAATCTTCACAATT
This sequence comes from Bocquillonia castaneifolia, assembly GCA_948193215.1. Classification (NCBI taxonomy): domain Eukaryota; kingdom Viridiplantae; phylum Streptophyta; class Magnoliopsida; order Malpighiales; family Euphorbiaceae; genus Bocquillonia; species Bocquillonia castaneifolia. The sequence goes on from CANYLF014651941.1 coordinate 4,889, forward strand.
TAGTTGTGATTTTGCTGGAAAATGACATCTTTAGCTGGAATTGAACTTGATATGTTTGGGGAAGTGTTGGGTGTAGGCAAGCAACTAAAATCTTTGGATTGGACAAATAAATGGCATGGTTCGCCGTTGGTTTTGTTTAACGTGATTGCTTTGTGGGGAAGATTTAGCTGTACGCCTTAATTTCTGCATGTTGCCTTCTGTCTTCTGTATTGATTCTGATAGCTTAATGACATAATATGTCATTCTGGTGAAAAATCCTGCATACTGACAAAGTCCGACCTCTACTGCTATTTGCAATTTTTGCATGCTTTGTTATTACTTGGCGTTCCTTGTAATTGACCTGGATGCTGCTAGGGTTGCGATTTCACATTTCTACACATCCCGGTCATGATTTTTTTTTTAAATCTTGTTTATTTGCTTTCAGTAGTAGCAAGGCATATCTTTTTTCTTTTTTCCCTGTTTTTCTGTAACACATGTATTTGTCAGTTGGTTTTCTTTGTTAAATTCTAAGAATGAACTTATATAGGAAATTACATTTATTAGCTAAGAAATTGTTTGGCATTGCCTTTAATGCTGGTTTCTTGGATTGCAGAGCGATATCTTTCTAATTTGCTCCAATGCAATGCAATACAATGCTCCAGAGACCATTTATCACAAACAGGTATACTGTTTTGGTATCCTTTTCTTCTCAATTCCGTATATATTTTAGTTTCATCATACTGGCTATACTTATTTTCTGATCACTTTGTTTTGCACAGGCACGCACCATCCAAGAGCTTGCAAAAAAGAAGTTCCAGAAATTAAGGGTTGATGTTGATCGGTCTGAGAAGGAACTCAAGTCAGAGCAGAAAACAAAACCCAACTTCTTAGCCAAGAAGCAAATGAAGAAACCATTAGGTCGAGCTGTGCAGGAACCTGTGGGCTCTGATTTCTCTTCTGGTGCCACTCTTGCCACTGCTGGTGATCTCCAGAATGGTTTTGTTGCTACCCAAGCTAGTGGCTGTGACAGGCCTAGTAATGTTGATGGGCCTAATGAAGGCAATACTTCCCTTGTTGACAATAATCTGGACAAAGCAGAAGAACTATCATTGGGTATGCGTTATATTAAGTTTTGAAGGGCACTTCCTGGATTTGTTATTGAATTTTTGAAGGGCACTTCCTGGATTTGTTATTGAATTTTACTGCTATTTTAGAATCTGTTCTCTGGAGTTCATATATTTTAAGCATGCATATGAAATGTTTGGTTAAGTTGCTGTAAGCCTCTAACTTGTTAAAAAGCTTTTGAGTTTTGTACATCGAACTTACGGTTGAGGACAGTCATTTCATGCAAGTTTGCTAAAGGATATGACTATTTTGCTTGCTCCCTTGTGCAATTTCCATTTTGGTGGGATAATTGTTCAACAATTGATGTTTTCACTTGAAGTGTCTGTTTGAGTATATGGAATTTTCTCCTGCCGAACTACTAGATTAATGGTGTTTTACAGATCCTTTGTTTTTGCAGTCCATATCCCTCTAGTAACAAACAGCACTTAATATGCACTATGGTTATGATATCTTGTGCTAATTGATTGATTGCTTTATTCTTATAGGGAAGGGTCTCCTATCAAAATTTGGAAGGAAGTCATTCATAGTTGATGAAAACCGTCGTGCAACTTATAGCATATCCAATCAACCAGTGGCCAGTTCAGAATCAATATATGCAACATTTGAGGGTGAAATCAAGCAGTTGGTTGCTGTATGTAATGTACTATTCTCTTCCCTTGAAATACTTGGTTTCTGTACTCACCTTTTTTTCCTTAATCAGGTTGGTCTTCAGGCAGAATATTCTTATGCAAGAAGCATGGCTCGTTTTGCTGCAACTCTTGGACCTGTTGCATGGAAAATCGCCTCTCAGAGGATTGAGCAAGCATTACCTCCAGGTTATAAATTTGGTCGTGGATGGGTTGGAGAATATGAGCCGCTGCCAACACCAGTGTTGATGATTGAAACCCGTATGCAGAAAGAATCTGGTTTGTATACAAAGTTACAAGATGCTGCAGATGTGCAAAAGGGCAACTTAACTTCAAGGTCTGTAGTTCCTGCCAAAGAGAATCATATTAGAGTACCAACTTTAGAAGAAAAGCCATCTTTATTCCGTCCAACAAGCGGACCAATCTTAGAAGGAAGACCCTCCTTGTTTTCTTCTTCTGGATTAAAACCCAGTACCCCTAGACCTATTCATCCCACAACTCAGAAACAAAATCTTCCGCTCAGGAGTTTTGCTGAGTTTCAGAACAATCAGAATAAATCTTTAAAACAAGTTGAGCTCAATTTGCCTCCTTCAAACTATCACCATGATGCTGATGTTGTAGCATCAAAGCAGCTTCCAAATAATTTAGACATGGCAGCTCCAAAGGCAAGAGATGTGCAAAAGACAGTGGGCCTTGTGCAGTCAGTGCCGTGCAAGCAGCCTGATAGCAATGGTGGGTTGCCCAATGGAAAAGTCACGAGTCCCTCTAATAGTAGAACAATTAGTTCATCATCTGATGTAGTTCCTAATCAAATTGCTAGAGCAGGAACTTTCCTTGTTCAGGGACGGGAACAGTCTCTCAATGATCCAGTTGAAGCAATGAAAAAATCAGCTGAAAAGGTTCAAAAAATGCAGAAGCCATCAAGTCAATCTTCAGTTGATGCTTCACCGGTAATGCTACCTGCTCCACCTGTAAGAAATGATTCAAGCAATGCCGCCGCAGCCGCAGCCCGAGCATGGATGTCTATAGGTGCTGGGGGCTTTAAACCACCAACTGAAAGTTCTCCTGTACCAAAAAATCAGATCTCTGCAGAGTCATTATATAATCCAACAAGGCAACTTCATCCACAAATTCCTCAAGTTCAGGGACAGTTTCCTCTTCCTGCAGGAATGCAGTTTCATGCTGAGAAGAATAACTTCCCATTTCAAGCGTTCATGAGGCCGCCTGTTCATGCAGGAAATGATGGACAATTTCCAAATAGGCCTATGGTCTTCCCTCAATTTGTGGCCGCTGACTTCTCTAGGTTTCAAATGCAAACACCTTGGCGAGGGCTAAGCCCGCATTCTCAGCCAAAGCAAAAACAGGAGACACTTCCTCCTGACTTGAACATTGGTTTCCAATCTCCAGGCTCTCCGGTGAAACAGTCTTCAGGTGTCATGGTTGACTCACAGCAGCCAGACCTGGCATTACAACTCTGAACATGGATGGCCTTATAAGAGTAACTGGAGATATGACAAGGAATACAGAGGTAATCTTGGCTCTGACCCAAGGAATTTAAAATTTTTTTCCTCCACACCTCATTTGCTTAAAAATATCAGAATGCCTCTAGTTTACTGATGTGACATAAGAGGTCTAGTCTGCCTATTTTGTGTGAGGATTTTAACACCCATAATTGATTCATAAGATGGAGAACCTGGGTTCATTCCTTGGCTGAGTTTTATGATCTGTATAAAGGAGAGATTTTTGCAGTTGCAATAGATGAAATGATTCCTGGAGGTTCACGGGAAGATAATTCTAATAGAGAGCTACATGTTTCTTCTTTTTGTAATGAAGATCACTGACTTAGAACTGCATTTGTTTCTGCCACGAAGTTTGAAACTATTGAAAGAGTTGAGCACTACAAGGCTTCTTGATCTCTAGGAGCATCATCAATTGATCATAATTTTAAATCAATGAATCACACGTAACCAGCTATGTCTTGTACATTAGATACAAGTGGATGAGAATTGTTTTGATTCTACTTGTTTTTTCTTATTCCCTTAATGTGAATGCATTCATAATTTGGCATCGTTTTATAGCAGTTATACTTTGGTGTATATTGTGAATTATGACTTCAAAATGAAAAAATTCTGTTGCTTTTTTTTTCTCTAGCTATATGACCAATTTATTCGACAATGATGCCTACTGAGGTTTTTTTTTGAATTGTCTTGTTGGACTGTCCCCGGAGCTAGGGTGTAGTATTTTATTTTTTTTTTTGTTAAATGTGTAGCTTAATCACAGCTTTAATGGGATCCTCATCAGTGGGGCCCAAACGGGCCTGTGTAGTATCCAAGGGGAATAATCCCTTTGGGTGGGGGTTGGAGGGCTCGAAACCTAAGGTTACACCAGCAAAAGATAAGTGTAGAAACTTCTTATTTTAAGCTATAGGCATGTTTCCCGTTTTATGACAACCATTTTTAGTTGTGGCTTATGACTAGTTCTTGGCTTCTTGCCTTATGGATTATGGATAATGTGGCATTTGACAAGCACTGCAGGATCATACTGGGCATCATGATTGATTTTTGTTGTTAAAAATTGATTTTTATTTTTCTTTTTTCTGAACAAGAAAGGTTGATTGGTTTGATGGTATAGTGGAATATCCTACATATTTTGATTGAAGATTCCAGGAACTTGACATTGAACTAAAACAGGAGAAATTCTCAGTTATAAGAGGTTAAATACAATGAATTTTCTCCACATAGCACTCTTAATTATCATCTTCAAGAGCCCATTTTGCTAAATTATAAGCTGCTCTAACTCTACTGCACTCCCTCCCAAATGATGCAGAATCTCTTCATACAGCGGACGATGAAGAAATTTGGCATTGTTCACAACCTTTCATTTGAGTAATAATTAGTCCTTTAATCAGATTCTGCAATAACCTCTTGTAAACCACTAAAATGGATGACTATTTTAATGAAAGTTATAGTACTTTCTTGTTTGGGAATTGGGAATAGTAAATGCATCAAAGGAAAATAGTGGAGAGTGAATTTTCTGTGAGAGAAATCTATGGACCTGTTTGTCTAAGAACTTTATTATGTCCATTAACTATAATCATTAATTGGTTTGCAAAGAATTTTTTTTTTGATTGTTTGATCAAGCAACATGCCCGATGACCATAAATTCTTTGAGAAGAAAGAAATTAATTAAAAATGTGAACTAATTAATAGTAATAATTATGATTGCGGTCAACAAATATGTTCTTTTATTATATGCACGACTGTAGGATAGGTGAAAATAAAAGCATTAGTTTTGCCTTGATTGATTCTTTTGACCTTTTCAAACTCACATTTATGTTAATTCAACCTTAAACATCTGCTGCAGATATATTGCAGAAAACTTGCAAAATTTTATTTTTTTGACATGAGAAAACTTGCAAATTTTATTTATCTTCTCAAGACAATGGTGTTACTGTATATTATGCATAACTACAATGACAGTATAGTATAGCAGAGAAGGAAAGTCATGTTAATGTAATAATACTCATAGTCACTTAAACTCATGAAAACTTTTTATTGAAGAGATATGTGCACTTTAGTTATCCACTGATATAATAAAAGTTATGGTGTAATGGTAATGCTCCTTCAAAGAGTACCGGACAGGTTTCAATTAGATCCAAATCCGGTTTCCTCATGGCTCTTAAAAAAATGGTTAAAAATACTAACACTAACCATCAACAATCTTGCCTCTTATACCTACTGTAGGAATAGTTTAACAACACAATACTAGCTAAAGAAAAATCACAAAAATACCGAAGGAGAAAAGAGAAATGACAAATTCAAACCAAATATATATATATATATGCACGTGACATGAATCTTCAACAGAATCGATCAGAAATTACAGAGAATAAAATGAGATGTTAAAAAAAACTATATATATTTATTTGAATTAAACAAAAAGAAATCTCTTACAAAAAACAGGCAATTCATTTTACAAAATTATTTCAATTATACAAAAAAAGAAATAACATAAAGAAAACAAGCTATGCAAATTAAATGTCATGGTGCCTTCCTAAACATCAAAAGGGTTGCTTGGCAATTAAGATCTATATATACCTGGCCACCAAACACCAAATATATTGATACCCTTGTAATAAAAAACCCTAATCATGAATGATCACCATCATAATTAAGGATCAAAGATTTGATGAACATGTCTTTCCACCAGGCAAAGAAGTGTTTGTTTCCTTGTGACCCTTAAATATCTTGGATGCTTTTTTCTTGCCATCCTTTCTAAGAACACAGACATCCCCTTCACACACATATCTCTTGGAGGGAGAATTACATTCTGCAAAGCATCTCCAGAAGTTTGGGAGCAATGCCATGGCAATTAATCTTTGATGAATTGCCTATAAAACATGAAATATTTTTTGTTTGTTTACATACCTGAAATGCATTTCGATGTATTTATATTAAGTTAGGGAAGGAAGAGAGAAAAATTAATTAAAAGGTCAAGGCAGGTAGGCTATGACTTGTTGATTAGTCATATATTTGTTTTGGTGTATAAGCTAAATACCATAAGTTTCTAATTCAGTATTTAATTTTTGTGGACTTTGTTTTTGTTATGAAAACGAGAAATTAATAAAGAATGGTTCCTAACAACTTTCTTTTTAAATTTCTTTTTTGGGTGATTATGGTTCTAAACATATTGTTGAATTATAAATTAGAGTTTTGATTTTGGAATCTTTTCTTTTCCTTTCTAAACATGTAACAATGAATGGTATCTTGGACCGATTTTTGTCCACATTAAATTCAGTTTCTTAGATTTATAGCAAATAAAATATCAGTAAAAAGAATCCCACAACCTTGACTCACGCAATGGGATGGTTTTCCGAATAGCTTCTATCCAAATAAAACAGATTAAAATAGCTTTTATTGAATTTGAGATGACTACAAATTTAAATTTTATAATCTGTAATAGTTTTTTTTTTTGGATATTCGTTTTTAGTTCTATTTTAGAATTGATGTCCATATCCTTTATACGAAATTAAAATATGAGCAAAAAGAATCTTATAGCCTTGACTCGGGATCGCAATGTGATGGTTTTTCTGAATATCCGTTCTGCTCTGATCCAAATAAAGTAGATTTAAATAGTTTTTTTTATCGAATTTGGGAAGGTTATAATTTTAAATTTTATAATCTGTATTATATTCAAATTCAGTTTCTTGGACATCTATTATTCGAGTCTAATTCTATTTTAGAATTCAGATATATGATATTTATATCTGGTATTTGATGTCCTGTTATTTAAACGGATAATAAATATTAAACGTTTATATATCCAATTAAGGAAAAAAATATAAAAAATATTTTTATTTGATAAAAATACACAGATACACACACATACGTACATATTAAAACATAATATAATATTTTTAAAGGAAAAAGGTACAAATAAACCCCTAAAATTTTATCTAAAAAAATATTTAAGTACATATAAACTTTAATTCAGTACAATTCAATTCTTAAACTTATGAAAACTTATACAAATTTGCTTCTTGAATCACAAAAAAACTAATGGAGATAGTTCAAGAGCTGATTTGTATTATAAATTTAAGGACCGAATTGTTCTGAGTTAAAATTTAGGAATTTAAATATATTTTTGAAAAAAATTAAGAACCTATTTATGCCTTTTACCTTCTAAACTTAGAGATAATATACCGCATTTTAAATTGATTCATCCTCAATAAATTTTTTTTTACATCATAATTAATAGATAAATATTATTTTTATAAAACTTTAGTTACTTTATGGTTAAATTTTATTTTAATTATATATTTTTTATAGATAAACATTTTTAAATGATTAAATTTAAATTTAATTTAAATATAATATCCAATTACTTATATTTTATTGAAAGTAAAAATACATATTTTATTATTTAGAATATTAAATAAGAAATTTCATTTATAAATAAAATCTATTTATAAGTAAAATTAACTAAACCTTATTTGCAAACAAAATATAATATGTACCTTTTTCCTAAGTAAAAGTTGGTATATATAGGTTCTCAAGCTTTTTCTTAAAGAATATTTCAGTTTATAAATTGTGACTTAATACAATTCAGTTCTTAAATTTATCAAAATCGTACAATTAGGCATTTGAACTAATTTCGTTAGCTTTTCAATTATTTAAGGGGTTGATTTGTACCAATTTTCATAAATTTAAGAGTTGAATTGCATCGAATTAAAATTCAGGAGTTAAGTATTCAAAAAAGTTTAAGAACTTATTTATAACTTTTGCCTTGGGAGAAGGTACAAATTAGCTCTTAAACTTAAAAAAAATCTCAATTAAACCCTGAACTTCACTCGGGCACACATAAGCCCTTAAACTAGGAAAAAGGTACAAATAAATCCTAAATTTTAATGGTGTTAAGTTTAAGAAGCTATAAAAGAGTAAAGATACAAATAAATTCTTTACTTTTTCAAAGATTTCAATTAACTCCTTAAACTAAGAAAAATGAACAAATTAAGACCCATGTAATAAGCAAAATTAAATAGACAATAGAGAATTTGTTGATACGACATTGGGCATGCTGGATTTGGCTTTTCAAGAAGGTTGGAATTGGCTCTCCTCTTCTTAATGCTCTACCAATGTTCTTGGATATGTGGACATCTTTTATGGATCGACATCAATACAGGAATTCGTGGATTTTATTTTGGTTCATGTTATGTTGGGAATTATGGAAAAATAGGAATGTTAGAATTTTTTGTAATAAGCATCCAATTCTTGACAACACGATTTATAAATAAGTGTATTGTCAATGCCGTTTTTAATTTTTAAGTGTTATCACAAGGAATTCCCTTATTCGGGAAATGATGTTTTTAGATGCATAGATGTCATCTTTGGTGTCTAAATATTTTTAGGTTGTAATCTTTTCTCGGTGTTGTAGTTTTAAGTGGTGAAAAACACTTTGAGCTTTTTTTTTTCCACATCTTGTGGATTAATAAATTCTACTTACCAAAAAAAATATTAAATAAACTATTTATTAACAAATATGCTAAGATACACATTAATTCTTTATGAATGAGGATAATATCATTTTATTTTTTTATTAATTTATATCTTATTTAATTATTTTGACCAGTTTTTAGGATTAAAAAGGAGAAATAAAATATATATGACAATAACGTAAAATTAAATTATTAAATGTTAATTAATATTGTGAGTGGATATTACTTTTTACTAAAATCAAAAGAAAAATAATCAATGTAATAAAAAAATTAAATGAATTTTAAGTGAAAAAAATGTTTGTGTAATATTTAAATAATTAATATAAATCTCATTAAACCAATGAATGACTAATTTAATTTAATTTAATATTATTGGTATATGATTTTTATTTGTCTCTTGTTTCTCAACTTAAAAATTTTTATATAACTTCTTGAACTTAACATCATTAGAATTTAAGGTTTATACTCAAGGGGTAACAGTCTAGCTGGTCAAAGACCACTTGTACTTCTGGGAAAGTCGCGGGTTCGATCCGTGAGCACCCCTTGGGGAGGGACATGTAACAACCTCCGCTCAGGATTAGTCGGGTCAACCGTAAACCGAGGACCCGGATACCTGTTCATCAAAAAAAAAAAAAGAATTTAAGGTTTATTTATACAATATAAGCTCTCTAAATTAATATGATCTATGGAACAAAAAAATGTTTTTTTGTTTATAGAACATTCATTTAAAAATATCATATAATTTATTATATATTTTTTTATGTAGTTTGTATAATTAATATGAAGAAAATATTGTGAAAGAAAACCTTTTTTTATCAATTGGAAATTTTTTTTATATTTTACTCAAATATTTCACTTCTTATAAATTATAAAGTATTTTCTTCTAAATATATACATGAAGAAATATAAATAACTATAAAAAAATAAGCAATTTACATGGGGTTTATATAGGGAATGGTGATTCTATAAATTAATATTTATATACAGGTATATAATATTTTGTATTAAATAATAGATAGTAAAATTATTAAATTATACATATTCCTCGAAGTTGGTGGATTGATTTTTCATTAAATAATAGATATTATTAATTTATAGAGTATCAATTTAGCAGGTTTGACTGTATCCTTTTTATTAGTTTAAGAGTTTACTTGCACCTAAGTGAAGTTTAAAGACTTAAAGTGAGATGTTTTTAAATTTAAGGGCTAATTTGTTGTAGCTTATCCCTTTGCTTTTTTTTTTTAAAAAACATTTAATTTTGTATCATGCAACTAGGATTAGGATTATATGGATCCCTTTATTTTGAATGCATAAGGCCTTATTTCCAAAGCCCAAATATGATGATTAACCGGATCAAATCGGGTGAATATCTAACTATACTTTCGGTTAAAAAAAAAAAGAAAAGAAAAGAAAGAAAAGAGAGAAGGGGTTCTAACTATGCTTTAAAGAGAAATTTTAATTTTTAATCATTTTCTATTTTTATTTTTTTTGAATCATTCTATTTTCGTTGTTGTATAAACTTGTTACCCAATAGGTTTTTTTTTTTTATAAAACAAAACAACAATTATAGAAGGCGCTACTTTGAATAATAGTTCCAGTATGATTAGTTAAGTGATTATTTAAATTTATGTTTTCTAAAATACAATGGTTGAGATATTTATAATGAACTTTAAAATCAAAAGTTCAAATCCAATCTTAAAATTGATGTGGAGTTGGATTGTCTTAATGTGGTGAAGGCAATCATATGTCAAGAGAAATATAGATCAGAATTTGATTTGTTAATTTCTGATTCTAGAATGATTTTTAAAGAAATAGAGGGTTATACTTTTTCTTTTATTTATCGATATGCGAATACGTTTGCTCATGGATTAGTCAGGGTATTGTTTTCTTAGGAATGTTTGATGTTTGTCAGATCCCTATAAATGTTTGATTTCTTTTAATTTATTACAATGATATTATGGTTTTCTAAAAAAAAAAAAAAAATCAAATCCAACCTAACTCGAAAAGGAATTATTACTTGAATTGATGAGGATTGGAAGCATATCCGTAGCTTGATTAGTTTACTTGTCAATTGCAGTTGTTAAAAAAACCAATCGTTAAAAGTCAATTACTAAATGTGAACAATCACTGTTAATAATCAATTATTATAATATATGATGAAATATTTTGCAACTTGGTAAATGAATCTTTGAGTAAATTACAAAATAATTACATCATTTATATTTATAGAATATAATTAATAATAATAATATATAATTAACATTTTTATATTTATTTTAAAATTTTAGTAGAACACTTTACAAGAAGAAGATTAATAGCTAAAAATATTTATTATTTAATATATCTATTTAAATATATTCAAAAAAATTACTCGAAATTTTTTTCAAAAAATTAAAAGAATGTTATAATTATATTTGATCACTAGACAGATTTGGATAGAGTTTGAATTTTTTTTAGGTGTGTTAATTCAAGCTCAATCCGGACCCAGAGTGAGTCTAATTTTTTTTATGTCCAAATCTATCCAAAAAGTTAGATGTGTTCTATGCTCAAACAGGTCTATGCTTAAATTTATCTCAAAATAAAAATTCAAATCTATGAGTAAAAATATGGGTCTATTTAGGTTTATGATCTAATTGGGATTAATATTAAGAAAGTATTGTTCAAATACGATCCAATTTGGACAAACTTAGTCCGATGCCCACAAAGCCACAATTTTAAACCAGCTTAGTTATAATTTGTCTAATCGTAAAGGGAGGCAAACCGACACATCTCATGTAAATGATCTTGCGTTCATTTCTTTTTCGTAAAAAAAAAATTATCTTTAAAAAAAGAAACATATCAATTTTTTAATAGGATGGATGAAGTAATAATTTATTATAACTAGAATAATAATATGCAAATTTATAAATTTTGTGAATGAAAAAAATTCATTAAATAAATGTTTATTTATAATATTTTAATCATTAAATACAATTATTATTATATCAATAAGATAATAATTTATATATTTAGAAAATAAAATATTTTTAGTTAATATTTATGAATAAAAAATTAAATTGTATAAGATTCAATTAAACTTTATGAACAACACACATATATATATATATTAATATTTAGTTCGAACTTGGTTGTTTAGTATAAATAAAAATTAAAACTCGATTTGTTTAGTAAATGAATTGTATTTTAAAATGCATTAAAATACCATCCTATTCGGATTGCCTTGAGCAACATCTTTTCTATTATTATTTCAAAAAAAAAAAAATCTTTTCTATTATTATTTTATTAATAAAATAATTAATATACATGTATATAAAAAATGAAAAACATTACACGGTTCCAAATTCCTGATAACAAATTAAATTTAATATCAATTACAATCTATAATAAAGTTTGACTAAGTCATTATATACCCTATGTCAACCTAGCATGGTATATCATATCTTATCATATATGTAGTTGTAAGAGATAGAATTTGGCCAAAAATAGAAAATTATAGGGAGGAAAAATACAAATTTCAACCTATCGGTTATGGGTAAATAAATAACATTTGATTTGGACTACCCTTTTCCTGAACTTTCCTTTCCTAACAGTGTCCTAAATTATCAAGTGGCCGGAATTACAACTCATAAACACACAATTACACTCTGTTATACATCCTATTGCGAACTGAAACCCCCCCCAAAAAAATTACCTGTTTATAAAGGGGAAAAAAAGCAAGCAAACCATCAACTTCCTTTGCCATATTATCTATCTTGAGATTTTTTAGAAATAGAATCATAGTCTCTAACCTATTATTACTATACATAATACATTCACATTTCTCTTTTACTTTTTATTTTTTTTCAACCATTCTAGATCTTACCCTTTTTAACCACAGTGAAACCCTAACATGAGTTGTGACTACTAACTAAGCATCCAAAAATATTAGTACAGATAAGAATCTAAAATGGTTGATTAGGAAGCTTAAAAATAGCCTTAAATAGATGGTCACAAAAAGGAAATAATTGGATAAGGGTACGTATACATTATGCATATTTACAATACGGTATAATGAGAACACATTAGTAAAGGAAATTTGATTGGACGGTGATTTCAATGTATACATAAGACAAAAGTTACAAATAAACTCATAGTGTAAATTTTAAGTCCCTGAAATTTAAAACATCTTACTTTTACCCCTTAAAATTTTTTAAATAGTACAAAAATACTCCTACTTATAGCAAAAGCAACAAAAACTAACGTTTCTATAAAATGAGACCCATCAGTTGTGATGCAAAACTAACGTTTTTATAAAATGAAACCCATCAGTGTGTGACATGCGCATTAATAATAATTAAAAAGAATAATCGTCGTAAAAATTCATATACTTCTTAATTGTAATAGATTATTTTTTCACAATAATTGTTAATTATTTTAGCTGTTATCGATGCGAATCATGTACTATTGGATATTATTTTACGTGAGCATTAGTCTATGTTAATTTTTGTTAAATGAAGATATATTTTTGTATCATATGTAAAGTTTTAAGAAATAAAATGAAACACTTTGAATTATAAGGATTTAAATAAAATTACACTATAATTTAGGGGTTTATTTAAACCATTTCACCGCGTATTTACCATAACGTAATGAGTATGAGAATGCATGAACAAAGACAAGTAAAAGGAGAGAGAGGGTTACTAAAAGAAAAGGAAAAATCGGCGCCCAAAAGGCTCCACCATTGAAGTAATGAGAAGTACACGGAGAAGTAATCTCTCTTATTGTTTCTCATTTGTAAACAATTTCCTCTAAAAGGCTTTCATTCTCAAAATTCTTAGCCCCTTTGTGGGTGACCACTTTTTTCCTCTCCTTTTCTCCCCACCAAAAAAAAAACTAAACCCATTTTCCTTCCTCATCCCAAAGGCCAAACCCCCTCTCAATTTTTCCCCTCCCTCAATCTCTCTCTCTATTTGCAAGAATTGAAAATAAAAAAATAATAATACAAATAAAAAATAAAAAGAACTAAGTCCCCATAAGAGTCAAAAGTACTAATGGCATTTTTAATACAAGGCAAAGAAGTGTCCTCTTCTCTTGACAAAAACACACAATTTGGAGTCATTTTCTGTGTTCTTTGCCTTGTATTTTCTTAACAAAAACCTTCAGCCATTGTAGAATTTATAGAAAGAAAAAAAAAAAAGAAGAAGAAGAAAGAAGGGCATCTTCCCTTCCTTCCTTCCTTAGTAGGAATTGTAAATTTTTAAGGTAGAATAAAAATTTAATTCATTTCATTATTTATTGTTACCTACAAAGGATTTTATTAGATGGAAAAAAAAAATAGCAAAATTTAAATAACACATTAACCAAAAGTCTTTGTTTTCTATTGCATGAGTGTGTATTTGTTCTTTGTCCACATACATATATATTACAAGAAAGAAATAAAAAGAGAGAGAGAAGGGAGGGAAAAAAAAAAACAAAAAACAAATAATCTAACAAGAAGACCACCAAACAAACAACAACAACATTAATAGATACAACGTTTGTGTCTTGTCTGTCCTTTTCTGGGTTTAGAGTTGGTTTTCTTTTGGGATGATGATGATTTCAACCACCAACAATGGCAGTGATGGAAGTACAGGTGGGTCATCAGCTACAGGAAATGGCGGTTCCGGTGATGTAACGGTAGCTGAAATGCATGAACATGCCATGCATCAGAGCGGAGGAGGAGGAGGTAAAGGTGGTGGCGGAGTAGGCGGTGGAGACAGTGATGCTTATTTGAAGAAAGGACCTTGGACTGCTGAAGAAGATGCAATATTGGTTGAGTACGTGAGAAAACATGGTGAAGGGAATTGGAATGCAGTGCAAAGACATTCTGGCTTGGCTCGCTGTGGAAAGAGCTGCAGGCTTCGTTGGGCTAACCATTTAAGACCTAATCTTAAAAAGGGTGCCTTCTCTCCTGAAGAAGAGAGACTCATTGTTGAGTTGCATGCTAAGTTTGGCAACAAATGGGCTCGTATGGCTAGTCTGGTATTATTATTCATGCGTATCATTTTTTTCCTGATCTTAAATTTATTTTTTTCTTATTATTGTTTGCGTTTGTTTGGATTCTTAATTGTTTGCATTTTATGCATATATTGTTGTTTGCGTTTGGATTCTTAATTGTCGTTTGCATTTTATGCACGAACAGCTTCCAGGACGAACAGATAACGAAATAAAGAATTACTGGAATACGAGAGTGAAGAGACATCAACGACAAGGTTTGCCATTATATCCGCCTGATATTCAACCTCAACATCCTCCAAGTCCTCATTTTCACCACCACCACCACCACCACCAAAATAAACCCCCTCCGATTTCAATCCCAACAACGCCTACCTCTTCTTTCACATTCCAAACCCATCATTTTCCATCTCCCAATACCCCAACTCACCACCACCACCACCACCACCACCACCCCCACACTCCTTCTTCCGCCACCCCTCCTCCTCTTTCCCCCACCACCACGTCCACTAGCTTCCCTACTCTTCCTCTTTTCGACTTCTCTCAAAATCACCATTTGCACCACCATAATAACAATGCTTCTTCACATTCCACACCCACTACTCCAACTTCTTCATTTTCATTCCAAACTCATCAACTTCAAACCCCTAATCATCCTCACTCTCATCCCAATGTCATGCCTTCTACTCCTCCGCCGCATTCCCCTTTGTCTTCTCCTTCCACCACTCCTACTGCTAATAACTTCCCTACATTGCCTCTTTTCGACTTCAACTTACCAAGAACACCTCCGATTCTTCAAACTCCTATGCGCTTCAAACGTTTCTCTTCTACGCCTAACGTTTCTTCTCTTGCCAATAACAATGCGTCGAACATGAATAGTAATACTCATTACTCGATGCCTTTATCACCATTGCATCCTGCTTCTGCCCCCAGTGCTTCTCCTATCGGTAGTCACCAAATGCCTTCTTGCTATGCTAGCTTGATGAATGGTGGCGGTGGCGTTGGTGGCAGTAGTAGTGATTTTCATCATGAAATGCAAAAGGAGAATCAGGACATGTGTACCCTTTTGGCTGCTGTTACTCAGCAGGAGCTCCCTTCAAACCAATTTTCACCGCACGGTAATCAGAATAGGAATGTGGGGATGGGTATTTCTCCTACTGGTAGTAAGTTCGGTAGGAGAGTTACTAAGAAGAAAATGAGTAATGCTATTAAAGATAAGGTTAATGGCAAATTGGGATTTGCATTGGAAGATCTTTTGCACGACGCTAAGGCATTTACTGATTGTGGCCAGACTTCCACAGACCAGAACAGTACTATGATTTTGCAGGATCAGAAGCAGCCTAAGATGTTCGTTTCTGACGGATATGCCACACATTGGGATCAATCCAATTCTCTTGATTTGTCTTCAGGTTAGTTGTCACCTGTATTATGTGTTTTCTGTTGTGCTTGTTAAATAGTCATTTCATAATTCTTGTTATTGTTCTGGGTCTGAAGGTTGCTCCACTTGTCTTACTTTGGCTACTCTGACACGTGGCACAATACGTTTAATGATTGGTTGAAATATTCAAATGATTGACATTAATTAATAAGAATTCCGTGGACATAAATGCACAATTTTCATTTGGTTTCTTAGGTTGAATACAGAAGTTTTTATTTTGTTAGACTAATGCATTGCTTCCCTGCCAATATGTCCTGAAACTCGTATAATTTCCTTTGCCCTTTAATGTTTTCTTCGAATTCGGGGTGATTATATCAGAGTAAACCTTGGTAGTTCTCCTACAATGGATGGTACCAACTTCACTATGCTGATCATAAAAATTTACATATCAAACAGTCTATCCTTTTTATGTTGTATTTGATCGAAATAGAAGATGGTGCAGATCAAGTTGATCAGCTTAGTTAAGATAAATTTATACCAAATTAATGCAGTTCAACATGGACAAGATGGTATCTAGTAGTCTACTCTGCTACTGCTATGGTCTTTTCTTATCTATCAATTTATTACTTTTGAATGCAGCTTATTCTTCTCTAATGGAGTGTATAACAGTAGAAGACACAGAGATATCTTCGAGCTGAAACTAAACGTAATACTATGCGACTTTCACCTACTATACAAGTTGAACTGTGATTGTTTCCAAGATTAGAGAGTTGCAAATCTCTTTTATCTTGTTTCTTTTTTTTTTTTTTTGCCATCATCCTGTTTGTTCATACTATAACTTGTCATTGAACTGATGAAAATTTACTTGAAATCAATCAAATTGTAACAACAGAAGTGTGTGTGTGTGTTTGTTTTTTTTTTTCTGCTGATACATTCAGGATTCGATCCAAAACTTGAAGTTGCAGACCAGCTAAATATAATGCCTGAAGACTTGACAAAGGTTTTGAACAATCTACCATCTTCAGTGCAGCCTGAGTTATATAGTGATAGTGCGGATATATCGAACGGTCCATCATCGGTGGTAACAGATGATAATATTGGGTTCGAAATGCAGCAGATAGCATCATTGTTTCCCCCAGCAGAGCATGGCAGGACCCTTGGCAATTGTTCCTGGGACAACCTGCCTGGAATTTGCTAAGAGTGGTTGAGACAAATTAAAACACTGCATTGCCAGATAAAGGAAAACACAAGGCTCTTGAGTTAATGGGGTATTATTATCTTTTTAATTTAAAATTATTATCTATATATTTTTTTTTCTTTCGGTGTATTAAAACTTGAATGGGGTTTGTTCTAGCAATTATGCTTTGCTTTTCAAAGTATTTGCTCTTTGCTTTTCTAATATATGATATGATAACTCAAAAACTTGATATCTATATATATGTACGTACGTATGCTATATCTAACTATCAGCTTACACAGAGACAAGTACGCATAAATAAAACTGTCGACATGTAACTTGTATTGTTAAATTAAATCTTTTGTTTTGCTTGTGATTGCTGCAGCAAAACATAGTTGGTTTCAGTTGTCTTCCTGGTAAAATTAGCAGCAGAGTTGTGGTTCTCAATTCTGATAAATCCTGAATCTTGATGAATTTGCTTGAAATGGGGCCATCTTCTGTTAAAATTTTGAATGTCATTACAGTAAGAATCAATATTGTCATAATTTAACCAAATAGGTGACTCTTTGCTCTGTCAAAAAGCAAATTAATGTATATAGCAGCACCTTATATCCCTGAAGAAGTCACCTATATTTTGTATGCAGTAATTGTCTTTGGTATTTTCATGATTATAATTTATAAGCCATTTCTGTTAAGGGTGTCTTTGTTATTGGTTGTGTAATTGGTTTATTTTATATTTTATGCACATATATACTTGAACGTAGAGTGAAATTTGGTAGATGGAATTTCATAATCTCTTATATTATT
>CANYLF014652784.1:0-21771 GCA_948193215.1 Bocquillonia castaneifolia
TTCTGAGACTTTGAAGCTGACATTTCTGGACATTTGAAGCTAAGACCTGCACATTATCTCATTTTCAATCATTAAAAGTCTATTATTTTTATCAATTTGATTATCATCAAAATTAGGGTTTATGTAACCTTTAGTTAAAAGACGCATATATATAAGTGAAATCCTAAGTTTTGTTCTTTAGTTCTAGCGACATTCAGTATTCCACACTCATTCTCTCAATATCATCTATTGGAATTCTGACAACTCGCATTTGCGTGAACATGTGTGGTTAGAGTTTTTGATCATACGAAAAATCTATTCTGTTCTGTTGCGTTTATTGTTAGGCTGCACGTGTGTGTGTGTATATATGTGAATGATATATTTTTTTTACTCCAAAATTTTTTTAGACGATTACAACTCATAATTATATTTTACTTGACCATTACTCAATCATTCTAATAATTGAACTTTTTTATTTTATCAATTTTTTAAATAAAAATTGCAAAGAAATAATTTGAAAATTTTTTGGAATATTTTGGTGATATAGTTACCCATTAATTTAAACCCAATCCATACTTCTTTTGCATGCATGTCTCGGATACATTAAAAGACAACAATAACAAAATAAAAGTTTTTACGCTATGTTATTTTATGAAAAGGACAAATGATTGGGGGTGTTTTTGTCATTTGATGAATAATTGGAATCTATAAATGAAGCGAAATGACTGCGGAAATAGGCACCCACAATATAATTCACGATCAATACAATACATAAACACATTATTACAAATCTTGTCTTGGTTGTAGACCACCACCATGGATTCCAACAAAGATAAAATTACCACTCCTACTTTTTCAACGCTTCCTTCCACAAGGTAATCCTTCACTGTGCTTGTGCATGTTTCTATATAAAATATTGGCTATTGCATGCAGTGAAATTTAAATTGTGAATGCTTTTGAATGACCTTTGAAAACTTTCACAGTGAACAGGAGAAGAGTGAAAAATGGAAGAGGAATGAAAACATCGTTGAAAAAGCTATGGAGGACATCGTAGCTGTGAACTCATTTTTTCTTGTTGCTGTGTTCTTGGGCATATCTTTTTCATCTCCCAACCAAGATAGCCTTGCAAAAAACCGACCTGAGTGTGTCCCAGATGCAAAGATCCTGGAAAATCTCGTCCTCTATGAAGTTATATCATTTGCTTGCTTCCTCTTTTCGATTCTTGTCGCCAAATCATTCAAGGTTTATCTTAGCATATTTTACCGTCCAGAAAAACATCGAATAATAAGCTACCCCAGAATGTTCGTATCTTCACTTTCAATTCTGGCATCGGTTGCTGGGATTATTCTTTTGACAATCTCAATGACTTACATTGTTCAGATAAAGATCGGAAAGTCCTCTTGTGGTATCCGTGAGACAATTGTGGGGATGATTGCAGTATATACCATTGTGATTGCGGGTCTGCTATTTTTTTTATTTGCAATGGGTTATGCAATTATTTTAGCTAGCGTAGTGCCTCCTGTAATACAAGAAAATGGGATAACACTGCATTGCACCAGTGTAACGTTACACTAATGAGAGATAGCGACACATAAAGTGTCACATCATTTTTACACAAAAGTGTTGTGATATTTTCTGTGTCACACTCTCTCATCGGTGTAACGTTACACCGGTACAATATAAAAGGATCTAAAGAAAATAGCTCAATAACGAAGGAAAAAACGGTCGCTGATGTTTAAAAAGTGGTCATAAAATGCTATTTACGACCAGAAAAATCCACTCTTGTGCGGTTGTAATAGACTCCGCTGGAAAAAATAGCCGGTCGTAAATACTTTTTACGAAAGGACATATCATGGTCACTAAAATTAACAATAATGACCACTTTCTATAACAATTACGATCGGACTATCTTCACTATTTTAAATAAGAAATATATGAGTTGATCAATTACGACCAAAATATATTCGGTCTTTAAATAGATAAAAAAATAATTTGATAGTATTATTGCTTGCACATATTCTCTAATTGCCTTTTTGTTTATAAAATAGTGCTGAAAAGGATTTATAAGAAATTTGTCAGTAAAATAGAATTGTAATTTTATATTAATGTTCCAAAATAATTACAAAAAAGTATATGTTTAATATTCCAATTCAAATATCTAATTACATCTAAGAGCCATCTAAAAAAATTAGAATGAATGTTGCTGTAAATTGAGTTGACTTCATTGTCATACCCAGTCCCAGATAACTTGATTATTATAGCCCTGTTCATGATGGAAAAGAACAAATATTAATAACAAACTATTAAAATAACCGTAATAAAACTTACAAGTGGGACTGTGGGACATTCCTCACTATGCATGTAACACCATCAGCAGAATCTCCTTTAACAAGGACTATCTACGGCCATAATCATCTTTTCTGCATGTTCTGGATTTGGACACCTAATGATCTTGCTCAGTATCTGATAAGGGTTTCATACATAGTCAAGTTGTGGTTATTCATTAGTGCAGAACCAATTTACTAACTATTAGATCGAGTTCTGATCCATCATATCCGGTTGGGGTCTGCCGGTCTTGAAAAGTATGATCAAAAGTGGGGTGTTGCCCATAAACCCTCTGATACCTAAGTTAGAGAGAGATAGATGAGATAGAATATATGTGTTGAATGTATAATGTAAGATGTAGGTTGTTCTCCAGTTACTTGACAGGGTTTCTTTTATATAGAGCTGAGGTTTGGGACATCCCAGATGGCTTATGTCAACATTACCTCTACCTACGCCCGAGATGGGCCTGGTAAAACCCAACTCATTAGTAGACCATCACTACTTCCCCAAAAAATTGTTCAAGTTATTTATGACTTGATTTCTTGAGTTGAAATGGATTTTTATTAATATCACTTTCAATTTTTAGCTAATTAAATATTGACAGTAGTTTGGAGCGAATTAAATCAAAATATAAAATTTAATTTTTGATTGTGTTCGATCCAATTATATGGCTGAGAAAACAAAAATCAAGATGAAATACTAAAAGCTTTGCATGGCTTTATATGTAAATGAATTTAGATGAATATATTTATTATTATGAGTTGGATTGGGCTTACATCTGCTTTTAATTGGGATTGGGCTTTACAACTGTGAGGCCTCCTGTTGACAGTGGTACAAGGGTGCACCCGTGAGTCATGTAAAATACAAGAGTGCACATGACAAACCCAGTGTCCCATTTTTTATATTTATTGGTCGTAATTCATCCCTTAACAGGAAACTAGCTCAGCAGCGATTGCGGAGATGTCCCTATATATATATATATATATATATTCCCCTTTCTCTTTGTCTGTTTTTTTTTTTCAATTAATGTCCCCATTATTAATGCATTGAAGAGAGGCGTAGTGTCATTGAACTTGATTTATGGCTCAATTCTAACTGAGATGACCGCGATGTTCTCTACGACAGGTTTTGATTTGATTCTTTTTTTTTTATTTCTTTTTCTTTTCTGAAGTTATTCTTTTTACTTATTTGCTTCTTTAAAAATAGCAACAACACACCAAATATCATACATGATTGATTATAATAGTGGCTTCATTTCTGAGATGTTTCTTTGTTCATCGAATTTTTGCCTCCACATGCGAGACGGAGATGGCATGGCAACGCTTCTCCTCTTTGGATGCCCCAATTGGACGAAACCTAACCTCAGTGTAACATTCCGAAACTTAACACAGTATAATAAGAAATATGATAGATATTAACAATAATTAATCTTAATTTTAAATTCAATTAAAACTCCTTTCAAAAACAATTTTTTTAATTTAAAAAAGGGTAACAGCGATCGTAGTTAAATCCACAACGATCGTTGTGAAATGACACGAAAATGGCAAAGATTCCAACAAGTTACACGAGCTCGTGGGACATCTACAACGAGCTCGTTGTCAAAACAGTAACGATAGTTGTTAACCTTACAATGAACGTTGTTAAGATAAAAATCTCAAAACGAAATATTTTTCTAAAAATCACAGTTCCAAAACAAAATTTTCAGCTTTACTCTGTAAAAACAAGTTCCAACAAGCTCAAAAACCATACAAACATATAACAAGCTTTCTCACATAATAAAACATTATAAAACATATCATTAGTTTATCAAAAACCTCGTACACATAGTTCTTCAAATTATACAGACATATATACACACCAATCCCAAACTAAAACCATCGTAAACATCAAACCAAATGCATAATAGTACTCATGAATATCCAATGGCCAACCTTAGACGCCTCTATTGCTTTATGCACATGGCTTTCCAAATCAATAAGCTATCAACAACCTGTAAAATTATGCCAAGGGGTGAGCTGGCAACTCAGTAAGCATTTAATTAATTAACCAAGAATATATTAAGCCAAAACTACCCAACATAGATACATCAGATACTTCATACAATAAATATACATTCAAAATAAATTCCACCATTTGAACACATTCAAAGTTCAATCAAGACAATCTTCAACCCAAGCAATTCTCGTCTCAAACAATTCTCAACCAAATCAACATTCAAACCAACCAAGCAATTTCAATTCACATCAATCTCATCAAATAAGGGATGGGTGACTCAACCTCACATTTCCTCACATTTCATTTCATTTCCTCACATAATTCTCATTTAGGTGGCCACCGACGAGACTATCTGCCCGGCTCAGTCTCGCCATCTCACACATACAGGTAGCTATCCGCCAGGCTCAGCTTTCTCGATCAGACGCATATAAAATTCTCATGAGTCACCCTTTTCCCATACTCAATCGCAACACATTTCAATTCTCATCACAATTCACAACACTTCTCAACACAACAATTCAACCAACATCTCATCAAATCACAATTACAATCACAATCAATCATCATCACAATTCATCACAATTAATCATCATCACAACTAATTCACAACTTCTCAATTCAATCAACATATCATCAAATCATCACTACACCATTTCACAATTCAATCAATTTCACCCCATTAATGATTCAATACACCATTAGGCCTACTAGCCTTCATTCTCAAACTCCTTGCTTTTGGAACTCCCCTAAACACAATAATCCATCCAACAAGCAATTCAATATCAATTTAATATCCAAACATACAATTACTACTCAATAATCTCTTTCAAATACATTAATTACATTTTATGAAATTCTAATCAAAACCCCCAATTTCTCTAAAACCCTAACATAATGAAACTACCATAATCAAACAATTGTTTACCTCAATTATCTTCTAAGTCTCAATTAATCTATTTGCTATTTAATCTTTCATCTTTTCTTGTTTTCTTCAATCAAAAGCTTCAAGAATCATCCATGGAGGATTTGTAGTAAAACAAAGAATATAAGAAGAATAAGAGAGGAAGATGAAGTGCAGAGATCCTCCACTAACTATTATTATTGTTGTTATTGTTGTTGTTGTTGTTGTTGTTAATTAATTAATTAATTGCCATCTTGCAAGCTCCCTTCTTGACACTTGTCTTTTGTTTTTTTTTTCTTATAATTAAGACACTTGTCCTCCACCCATCACCCCTCCTTACTTACCACATGTCACTGAATTTTCTTCACCATACAACCCTCAAATAAAAATGCTACTACCCAATGAATCATTGATTCTTATTTCTATTACAATTAGCTCCCTCAACTTTTCTTACAATCTAATCCTCAACTAATCCGACTTCCACAAACCTTATTACACACAATATATCCTATCACATATTATTGTGCAATGCATTACACCTTATTATGATGCCAATGACATGCTTAATGAAATGATTTATAATATATAAATGCATAATTAATTATTATTTAATTATGAGGCCATTACACTCGGTGTCGCAAAAACAAGGCCTTGAGTTTGCCTCAATTCTTTCTTAACATATTAATTCTATCTTAAGGGTAAAAGTTGGCTCTCTACACGATGTGAGTCCAGCTTCATCTCGGTACATAATTCTAGCCACCACCTTCTTTAAAGTAATATTTTCAGGTGATGCCCAGCATGTCCTGGTATGTTGCAGCGTGCTGGTCTGACATAGGTGAGGCGTGGGTCTGTTGATGCTTTTAGGCGACACCTCAGCTTTGTTTCACAATTGATCAGGCTCCTGCCTTGTTCTAGTATTTTTTTTTTGCTTAAAAAATTTACGATACTTGCTGTCGTTCCTGCATCCGATTTTTTGGTTGATTCATGTTATGTGTTTGTTTCTTTTCTTTTCGTTTTTGGGTCTATTTGTGTGAGACAGATGTCATGTAGCTGGCTGTGAGCCTTGCGCTTCGCAAGTCTCGATTTATCGAGGTGCTGGCCTATGTCTTCCTGGGTTCACATGATTGAGCTGGTTTCTTTCTTTTACTATGTTGTACGATTTTGATTTTGGGTCTTTTTTTTTTAGTCTCCTTATGTGAGACAGACGTTGTGTAGCTGGCTGTGAGCCTTGCGCTTCCCAGGTCTTGATTTATCGAGGTGCTGGTTGATGCCGTCCTGGGTTCGCATGATTAAGCTGGTTTCATTCTTTTACTATGTTGGACGATTTTGGTAAGGTTCCCCTTGGTTGGAAAGTTACTCCTTTAAGGCGTGATTCATTGTAAAGAGACAATACTTGTGTCGTCGCTTTTTTTTTGCTTGACTTTCAACGTGATTTGCCGTTGTATGCGAGATGATGCCGGCTTGGATTAACGATGCCTTGTCTAGGTCTATTATTTACCGTATATGAATCTTTTTCTCTTAGTGGGGCTGCCTACTTTTAGTGTTCCTTTGGATCTTAAGAGACCATGTCACTTGGGTCTCTTGTATCTTATTGTTGCTTACTTCCTAGTGTTAGAATTTTCGATCATCCTTGTGCTATTGCGTTTTAAAGTCGATTCCATGCCAGACTCTCTTCGCTGCCTGCCTTAATGCTTTCTATACTTGCTTGATATGTACTGCCATTCTTTGTTCATTTATTCTTTGTTCATTCATATATATATATATATATATATTCATTTTATTTCTTGCAGGGCGACCCTTTTTCCTAAGACACACTGTATTCTCTCTCGTAGATCGAGGTATTCATTTCCTCGCCTTCTTTTGACCATTCTGCTGTTGAGAATAATCTGGACAAGGAGCAAGTGGACGACAATGTCCCTTCAGCTTAGCTTGCTTGGGTGTTGCTTTTTGTTTGCCTATTAGTGGCTTTGTGAATATTCCTAAGCTACTTAGAATATTTGGGAGAGTTGTGTAGACTATCGTTTTACCGTATTTTGCCTTTTATTAAATGCATATATTCCAATACTCCATGTATTTTTGTTCTGATTTTTGTGCGATTCCATGCCCAATATTTGTTGTCTGGCATCTGTTATATAAAGTTCATACACCACCCTGGTTCATATCATTTTGCTTTTCTTTTTTTTTCCTTTTTTTTTTGCTTCATGGCGACTCCATGCCGGCTTCGCCTAGCTTTATTTTTCTTTTGTGCCTTATGATGACTCCATGCAAGCTTCGCCCAGCTTTTTTTTTTTTATGGTGATTCCATGCTGGCTTCATCTAGTTTTACTTTTTTTTTTTTATCTTGCTTTATGTGACTCCATTCCGGCTTCGCCTAGCTTTATTATTTTTTCCTTTTTGCTTTATGGTGAATTCATGCCAGCTTCACCTAGCTTTATTTTTCTTTTGTGTCTTATGGCGACTCCATGCAGGCTTTGCCTAACTTTTTTTTATGGCAACTCTATGCCGGCTTCGTCTAGCTTTTTTTATGGCGACTCCATGCCGGCTTCGTCTAGCTTTACTTTTTTATCTTGCTTTATGACGACTCCGTGCTGGCATCGCCTAGCTTTATTATTCTTTTGTGTCTTATGGCGACTCCATGCAGGTTTTGCCTAGCTTTTTTTATGGCGACTCCATGCCGGCTTTGTCTAGCTTTACTTTTTTATCTTGCTTTATGGTGACTCCATGCCGGCTTCGCCTAGCTTTATTATTTTTTCCTTTTTCCTTAATGGTGTCTTCATGCCGGCTTCACTTAGCTTTATTTTTCTTTTGTGTCTTATGGCGACTCCATGCAGGCTTCACCTAGCTTTTCTTATGGTGACCCATGCAGGATTCGCCTAAAAAAAAAAGAAAGTTGAAACAAAACTGAGTCAATTATTTACTTGAAACTAATCTGAAATTAATTTTAAGAGAATACAATAAATGCTATTGGTATAACATATTCCTCAATTCACAAAAGGTGCAAGACTACAACAGAACACATGAAATGAAGCATGTATTGATTCTAGGTTTATGAACTGAATAATCAAACAAGTTAGTTCAAAAAATAATAAGGTATCAAGTTACTAGACATTTAAATCAACCTACCCAATTATAACCACTGACAAAATGCTACTTCTTCAAGCGCTAGTCCACATCTGCTCTAAAAAAATTTGGCCAAGTTTGTAAGGTTAGGACAGAATTATAATAGAGTTGATAAATTGTAGCCATTTGCACAAAAAGAAGTAGAAGCAGGCGTGGAAGGGTGGCCGGAATCTCTTGGGGAGGGTAGCCCCGACGCCTGAGCTGCCACCCTAGTGAAGAGGACCGCCCCCCCTCTATAGAAGACCACCTCCACTTCACCTGCTGGCTGCCGCAAGATTGATGAAAACAGTATAAATTTCTGCAAAATTTTTTTTTTTTAGTTTCGTTTTGGACAGTGAAGAAGATGATAAATTAACGAAAATGCCACTTATATGTTTTTTTACGGGCTTTTCTTTGGACATGTATGTTATTGGCTTTCCTAAATACATCTTGGATTTATCTTTATATAACTAATTAAAATAAGTCTTTTTAAATAATAATAATAAGTCTAATATAATTAATTAAAATTAATATTTTGATTGAGTGATAATATTTGAAATTAAAGTTGATTTATATTATATATTTATAATTAATCAATTCTTATACTATAATCAAATTACTTTTAATTCTATTCATAATAATTAATTAATTAAAAAACACATTTTGTTTATTCTACCGTGTTTTCTCGCTCAACAACCACTCCTCACCTACTGAACTACACTTCACCCCTCTTCTCAGATTTTTCTTCTCGCTCAACAACCACCCCTCACCTACTGAACAACACTTCACACCTCCGATCAGAAATTTTTGACTCCGTCACTGAGTAAAGGTGTGAACTTGAGATGCAATAGCAGGTAAAGGCAAATGCCATTGAAACAGAGCAATGTTCACATGCATAATAGATTGTCCCTACAAAAATAGACTATAGATAGCAGTTCAAAAGCTCCACTAGGAACAAATGTATGCTATCAATAATCAAAGTATCATGACACATAAAGATTGTCAAAAAAGATGGCGAGTTATCCCATCATGCCAAAGTTATCAATTATTGTATGTCTATGAGATTAAATTAGTATGATTGTATCTATATACATACATGTACACAAAAAGAGACCTAACGATCTTGCCCTTGATAATTAATTTTAGACACTTCCGAAAAAGTCTTAACTTTTAGTGTAGGATATGTTGCCAATACAAACATATACCCATTAAATGAAAAGAACTAGTAACATAATGTTCTAGTTGACAAGTAAGAAAATTTATCATCCAAAATGTTCATATTTTAAATGAATTCTTAGAGTATATCTGCTACTACAACTACATCTTCTAGGCTTTGAACAAAAAAATGATGCAATATAGCAAGGAATTAAAATAAATGTATACCACCAACAAATAAATGCATAAAGATCAGAATTTCAGCATGAATAATTGCATGCCAATGCTAGTAGTACTCATTAAGTTCTAACCTTTTGATTTCACAATCAACTCATAAATCTATATTTATTTTCACAATGCACTCAAAAACCTATTTGATGCAGACACGAATATTTTCAGCAAATCAACACAATGGAAAGATCACTCTATGTTGTTCATTTGACCAAGAAATTAAGGAAGCATACGCACTCTTCTCTATCTGTATAAATGGTCTATAAATATCAAAGCATAACATGCAAGTGATTTCTTTTTATAATAATAAACTCATCTTCCTAAAATATCATATTTATAAACACAATATGCAGTGATCACTTTAAAGCTTAATTAATCATCTCCATTTATTACCCATTGTATCAGATTTTTCCTTGGATCTTTAAGGGAACACAAGAACAAGAAAGCGAACATTCTTCCATGTTTGATTAACTTTAACACCTAGCACTACTGAAACCTTGCATTCCCACTCAATGACATATAACGCAAACCAAAACGTACTTAGGATGCTTACAATATGCACAAGTACATACATAAAAAAGTGCACACTTTAAGCTAATAACTAAATCCTCGTTCCTAGAATTAGCATCTATTGCAAAAGAAATTGGAAAGAGTTCTACCTATGCAAGTGTCATATTGCATATCATAACCGTATTTTGCCTTATCCAAGAGCAGGTTGCTAAATTTGTGCGAGCTTGTATCTTGATGTGGAACATGACTACAGTCAAATGTCAAACAGAAAATAGAGAGAAATGGGTAATTCTAATGAGCATTTCCAATTTCAAAAACAAAAAAGATGTTCCTAAATAATTGTAAAGGACCTACCTTGGCTTTCAGCACCTTCAACCAATTTTTTAACTACAGTTCCAGGTGTCATCAAGCTTTTATGAATTTGGGAACCGTCTTTCAGCCTAACGCCTCAACACCAGTTTTTACAGCATGTATGATAAAACGATTGATAGTTTGTCTACTGACATACCAAAACAGATATACGAAAAACAACACGAGCTGCTGATTTCTTCATCCTCAGTTCTATCTCGACTCTTAATTATATATTCAATATTCATTTAAAGCAGAAGACAATGAACAAATAGACAATGTAAAGATAAGATTGCAATGAGATTAACATTACCATGCAAAAAATAGTGTGACCTGCTACTGTATACATTCATATTTTTACTATTTGTCTATCCAATATGCTTGTGAGCTGATATATGGAAAAATTTAATGAAAAAGAATCAATTAACGTACGAAGAAATCCATGAGAGACATGAACAACAGGGAGACTTGCAATGATTCTCATAATTAATGGCAGAGGTGCACATGAAGATGAAAGCATAACATATTTCTTAAATGGAAAGGAAAAATTCCGTAGAGATGGAGGGACATAACCTCAAGCTGAGTTAATAAGAAACCGCATTTTGATACAAAGAGCCAGAATTTGATCAAGGAACTATAGAGTAAGAAACTAATAGAGCCAGAATTTTAATTCACATTTCAGGTGATACAAAGTGATGGATTTGGGTTATCCATGTAGGTATCTACTCACTACTTCCGGGTCTCAATGCCTGACTCGCGGGTCTCAAGTGCTGTTTAGCGGATCTCTGCAACACAAACAACGGGTTAGAATATATCGGGACTGGGGGGTCCCGTTCGTACCCCGATGCTTAAGTTAGTGAAAAGTCCTAGAAAATAAAAAATAGAAGGGTTTAGGGTTTTAGAAGAATAGAATTGCCTCACATATCCTTGTACTATTCTTTATATAGTATGTTCAAGGAATCCAGGGTTTTGGGAGCACTTGCTAGATTTCTTACAAGTGTCCCATTGGTCCCCTATTCCATTGGTATTTTAGAAAGATGTCATTTTTCTGTTACATGGTATTGGACCTAATTCTAGCCCAATATCTACTACTTTATTAGTACTCCCCCTGAAGTAGGGGAAGTTATTTATGACTTTTTTGTTGTTTTGTAAGCATCGGTTTAGATTTTGGGTTTATCTGAACTTAAGCTAAGCAGCTTAAGTTACTTTCAATGCAATATGTATCCGCTGAACTGCTCTACGTTGGCCAATTTGAAGGTATGAAAATCTAGCGGCTTAAGGACTTTCCCTCCAATGTCAATGGAATTTTGAATTTTGAAACTCTTTTCTCTCTCTTTTTTTTTTTTTATATTTTTTGTCTTTTCAAATTTCAAACGCCCTTTCATCTGTCAGTTATTTCTCCATTTATGACAGGACACGTCTCCTCTTTTGTCGCGATTAATAACTGTCATTTATTGTCTACTGTCTTAACTTTTTGTATGCCAGTGTCTCTTTGATTTCCTATTTTTCTCCATCGTTGATTTCAGTTTGATCTTACGGCCTTGATTTTATCTTGAGTTTTTCCCTTTTCCTGTCTTTTTTACTTTTCTTACTTCTTTGTTTGTCGCTCTTTTCATATTTCCTACTTTTACTTTCGAGATTTTTGCTTTCATCGGTGCTTTTACTTCTTTGCTTCTCCGATCATTTTCGACTACTTACAGGTTCTTTTTTAATGGCTATTCCTGATTTTAATGAGTCTACTAAGAACATTGCTAGTTTTGATTCCATGTTGACTGATGTGTCTAAAATAAAGTCTGTTTTCACCGATTTAAATACTTATAACACCTTTATTCGTCAATACCCCTTACCTGATGGTTATTTTTATCACCGTCCTAGCACTACATACCATTCCTCTGATCATTTATGTAGCAATAGGATTATTGTTCATGCTAGTCAATTGTAGGCTAGTCTGAGGTTTCCTTTAGAACCTCTTTGAGTGCAAATTTTGGAGGGTCGGTTTATTCCCCCGTCTCAATTTCACCCTAATTCAATACGTAGCTTTTTAGGATTTTTGCATGTTCATAAACGGGCTAATATTGAGCCAACAATAGATAGATTTTTTCAATTCTTTAAACTGAGCCGCCGTAAAACTGAGATGTTTATATCTTCTTCTTGGCGCGGTACCACATACCATTTTTGGGATGGTAGTCCTCCCAAAGTCCATGGTTTAAAAAATAGGTTTTTAATTATTGAGCATGCGGATGCTTTTCGATCTTTTCCTTGTGACTTGGTTGTCACTCCTTTTTCTGACCGTAAAAAACTCAAAAAGAGAGCACAAGCTGAGCTACAGGCTTTTGCGGCTCTTCATTTTAGTCAGGGAGTGAGTCTAGATAAGTGGGTGTCTAGTTACATTGCTGAGAAATCCTCTCAAAGACCTTTAACTAAGAGAGCGGCTAAAGAAAACGTTCCTGACCGATCAGCTAGCGAAGAAGATCCTGAGTTGGCTAATTTATTAGCTGACGTAGATGATAACCAAAATGTCCCTCCTTCGCCTGCGCCTCTTCTGAAGCCTAGCAAAATTTCCATGAGAATTCGAATATTAGACTATCCAGGTAGCCCCAGTTCAAGTTCTTCCTCTAGCTCATCCGAGGTTGACATGAATCTAGTGGCGTAGTTAGCCGCTGAAGCTGGCATTATATATGGTATTTGTTTCTTTCTTTTTTTTTATTTCCTTTAATTGACTGTTATTTTCCTTTACTAATCGTAGAGATGAAACATTTTGGTGAAAATTTTATAGATTCAGCACCAGCTTTAAGACCCAGCAAGAGAGCGAGGACCTCTAGTGCCGCAACTACTGTTGTGCCAGCTCGTGTTACCGGTTCTAGGATACTTGCTGGAATTGATGTTACTACCTCTGCTATTCTAGCTGTACCAATTGGAGATGTCTCTTCTACTGTTTCTACGAGTGTTCTACCTGCTAGTGTTGCTGTATCCTCATTGCCTGTTTTAGTGGCGGCACTCCACCAATCTTCTGGTATAATTGTGGCTACAGAGAGAGCTGGTTCTTCTGCTGCTGTTGGTCTTTCCTTTGATGGGTATGCTGTATGTGGTGATTGGATTCTGCGAAGCATCTGGGACACCCATGCTGGCCGGTGATTGGCTTCACTTTAAGCGAAAACAAATTGCAATGGGGAGTGATAGGGTTGCTAGGCAGTTTTCAGAGGTGGCTTGCCTTCCCACGGATATGGAAAAAATTAATGCGATTCCTGAAACCAAGTTGCTTGAAGAGGCCTGTAAGCATTGTCTATCCGCAAGTGATATTTTGATTAATTATTCTCCCTTGACTTTATATGCTTATTGGTAGCTTATTTCACTTATGTGTTTTTTCAGGCTCTTCAGTATCTTGAGGCGCTTGGCATGGCCTATGCCAATGATCTATAGTCCAACATCCAAGGCGCGACTGATCTAAATAAGACTAATACTGAGCTGGCCAAGGTGCTGGATGAGATTAAAGATAAAGAACTGGCTCTTGCTGCTGCTGACGGAGTAATGAAGGGAAATGAAGCAGAAAATTCTCATATGATCACTGAGCTGGAGCAGTAGTAGAAAACTATCAATGATTTTTAGTGTAAACATGACGAGATGGAGAGGAAGATTGCTGAGCTGAAGTCCTCTAATGTCGCCCTCATCAATGAAAGGGATTAGGCAGTTGCTGAGCGGCTCAAGGAACAAAAGACCACTGATCTTTTAACCAGTCAGGTACTTACTACTTTTTATAAAGCTTGCAGAAAAAGGGTGGTCGAAGAGGCTCGGGCGGCTGTGAGGTCAAATGCAGAGTTACCAGAAGTAGATCGAATAACGTTGGACCATTTTAGCAAAGTTTCCTACGTATCTCGTCGTCTAGCATAGATTGACATCGATGCTCTTTTATAACAAGGTGTGGGATAATTGTGCAAATGTTGTTAGGGCAGATGAGGACTTTGTTGATGATGTGTTTGATGAGGAGGATGATGAGCCTGGTGGTAACGATGACATGGCCTCGATCCCTGTTACTGTTGAAGATCCGGCTCCACCTCTTCCGTCTCCAATTATCCAATCTGAGGGAATTTTATCACCTAGTGCAGAACAATGGGAAGCTTTTGTTGTTCCCTCTACTCAAGATGAAGTTCACCCTTTGGTCGGTGGGGATACTGTCACGTCCGATGGTGGCACGTAAATTGGCCTCGGTTTAAATGAAGGGACTGAGGTCCACATTGTGGATTAATTTTTTAGTCTTCTTTGTAATTTTCTTCGACTATTTCTGTGAACCATATTACTTGAATAAAATTGTTATTATTTACTTCTTTAAGTCACAATTTCTTATGCCTTTGCTTTTTTATGGTTGTTTTAGTAAGACTGTCTGTTTGCCTGGGCTGTGTTAAAGCCTTTTTTACTACGGCTTGATATGCTTTGTATTTTTGCCTAAACTGTTTAAAGCCTCTTACGGTGGTTTGATAGGACTTGGCCTCTTCACCCGGGCTAACTTGGGGCCTCTTATAGTGGTTTGATAGGTCTTGACCTCCTTGCCTAGGCTAACTTGGAGCCTCTTACGGCGGTTTGATAGGTCTTGGCCTCCTCGCCTGGGCTAACTTGAAGCCTCTTACAACGGTTTGATAGGACTTGGCCTCCTCGCCTGGGCTAACTTGAAGCCTCTTATGGTGGTTTGATAGGACTTGGCCTCCTCACCTAGGCTAACTTGGAGCCTCTTACGGTGGTTTGATTGGTATGGTGTAGGATAAAAATGAGAAAATATTGTTAGAACCCGAAATTTTTCATTACAAACTGTGAATGATGATGGCTATAATTACTGGTAATACTTTCTCAACAGTTTGGCATTCCAAGTCCTAGGCAGGACAGTTCCATCAACACTTGCCAGTTTATATGCTCCTTTGCCCAGCACTTTTACCACCTCGTAGGGTCCTTCCCAGTTTTCTCCGAGCTTTTCAACTCCTACCTCACCTTTTCCCATATCTGCTCTTCATAGGACTAGGTCTCCTACTCTAAAGTGTTTGACCTTTACTCTCTTGTCATGATACTTGGCGGCTTGCTGTTGATATGCGTCTGCTAAAATGGCGGCTTAGTCTCTTCTTTCCTGCAACAGATCGTTATTAATATTTGCAGAGACTTCATTTTCCTCTTCATTATAGCAAAAGACACGCCATGGTGGAAATGTTATCTCTGCTGGGATCATTGCATCCATGCCATAAGCTAGGTGAAAGGGGGTTCTCTTGTAGCTTTCCTTGGAGTTGTTCTGTAGGCCCATAGTACACTATAAAGTTCATCTACCCAGGCGCCTTTTAAATTATCTAGCTGCTTCTTGATCCCTTCTAATAAGGTTTTGTTATCATTTTCTGTTTGGCCATTTGTTTGTGGGTGTGCCACAGATGAAAAATGCAGTTGTATATTCAGGTTGCTGCAGAAGATTTTGAATTTTTCACAATCAAACTGCTTGCCGTTGTCTATAATCAAGGTGTGGGGGATGCCAAATCTATAAATAACTTCATTTATAAAGAACTTCTCTATCTTTTCCTCAGTGATGGTGGGTACCGGCCTGGCTTCTATCCACTTTGTGAAATGATCTATAGCCATAATTAAAAACTTTCTTTGACTTGATGCTAGTGGAAAAGGACCAAGGATATCCATTCCTCACATGGTAAAAGGCCACGAGTTCTAATTGGTGACTGACAACTAGCCGGCAGATGGCTTACTTTAGCATACTTCTGACACTTTCCACTAATCCCTGCGCATCTTTATACATGGTTGGCCAATAATATCCTTGAAGGAGTGCTTTCCTGACTAATTTAGGGGCTACATCATGTGATTTAGAAATTCCTTCATAAATTTCCCTCATCAAATGTAGGCCATCACCCACTGATACACAGCAGCACCATGGGTGAGATCTAGCTTTCAGGAACAGAACTCCATGCTGGTAATGGTAGAGTGAAGCAATTGCCTGTAACCTCTGTGCCTCTTTCCTATCTTCCGATAGCTCCCCTGTTGTTTTGTAGGCAATAATGGGTTTCATCCACTCAGCTATTTCTGCAATTTCTAGAACTTCTTCAGTTTCCACGCTTAGGCTAGTCAACTCTTCCCTTAATGGAATTTTTTGGAAAGCTCTTGCCCCTTCGATCTTTGCTTTTGCCAGCATATCTACCTCCCTATTCTCTTCTCTAGGGATCTGACAAATTTCTACTTTGCCGCCTCTCTTTGTCACCCTCTGTAGCAGCTTCTTTACCTTTTTCAGATATTTTATCATCAATGGCTCCTTTGCGATAAAACTGCCATTCATTTGGTTCACTACTAATTGGGAATCAGTATACACCTCTAGGTTCTCTACTTTAACTTCTTCTACTAGCAACAAGCTGGCTATCATTGCTCTGTACTCTGTCAGGTTATTAGTTGCTTTAAACATAAGTTTTAGAGCATATATTATTTGGATTTTACCTGGTCCTATTAGAAGGACACCGTCTCCTGCCCCTTTTTCATTACTTGCACCATCCACATACAACTCCCATTTCTTTGGCATGCTGTCCATCTATTCTCCTTTATCTCTCCCCATTTCAGCCACAAAATCAGTGAGGACCTGTGCTTTTAGAGCGGCTCTAGGCTCATATCTGACATCGTGTTTTCCCAGTTGGATAGACCAGTTAACCAGCCGCCCGGATGCTTCTAGGCACTCTAGAGTTTTTCTCAGTGGCATGTTTGTTCTTACCACTATGGTATGAGCATGAAAATAGGCCTTTAATCTCTTACAAACTTTGACAACAACTAATGCTAGCTTATCTATCACCAGGTATCTCACTTCTGACCCCTTCAATGCTCTACTGACATAGTAAATTGGCTTTTGCTCCCCATCTTCCTCATTGATCAATATGCTGGCAATAGCTTCCTCTGCTGCTGCTAAGTATAGATATAGCCGCTCCCTAGGTATGGGTTAGCACTAGTGGTGAAGATAAGAATTGTTTGAGCTTCTCAAAAGCTATTTGACATTTCTCTGTCCAGTCAAACTTTTTTACATTCCTTAGGGTTTGATAAAATGGTAAAGGCTTCACTGCCCTACAAGACATAAACCTGCCTAGTACCATTATCCGGCCATTGAGCTTCTACACTTCTTTTATATTCTTTGGCGGCTTCATGTCAAGTATAGCCTGTACCTTCTCTGGGTTGGCCTCTATCCCCCTCTCAGAGACCATGAACCCTAAAAATTTTCCATCTTTTATCCCAAAAGCACATTTTTCTGGATTGAGCCTCATTCCAAATTTCCTAAAAAATGCTGAACACTTCTCTGAGGTCTCTAGGGTGATCTTCCTCCCTCTTACTTTTGATGATTAGATCATCTACATACACTTCCACTGTTCTTCCTATCTGCCATTGGAAAATATAGTTCATTAGCCACTGGTATGTAGCTCCTGCATTCCTTAACCCGAACGACATCACCCTATAACAGTAGGTTCCCCCATCAGTGATGAAGGCTGTCTTGCTTTTATCGGCTTGGCTCATTGGGATCTGGTGATACCCGTTAGCCGCATCCACAATGGAAAAGAGCTCGTGACCTGCTGTGGAATCAACTAGCTAGTCTATACAGGGTAAATGGTAATTATCCCTTGGGCAAGCCTTATTCAGATCTGTAAAATCTACACACATCTGTGCTTGCCATTGGGTTTTTTGACCAGCACTACGTTAGCACACCAATCTGTATGTTGAATCGGCTCAATGAAGCCGGCTGCCTCCATCTTTTTTACCTCATTTGCTATTATTCTTTGCTTCTCGAGGTTGAAATTCCTCTTCTTCTGCCTTATTGGTTTTGCATTTGGTTCAACCGCGAGCTTATGAGTAATGATGCTCAGGTCTACACCTTTTATCTCCAGCAGGTTTATTGAAAACAGATCTTGATTGTCCATCAAAACATCTGTGATTCCTCTTTCAGTTTTTGGCTTCATTCTAGGATGCCTTCTGGTTCCCTTTAATCACTACTGGACTTTTGGGGTTGGAATCTTCATTGTTAGGTACCGAATACTGGTGATGGCACCTGTTTCATACAATAGGGGTCTCCCCAAAATAACATTATAGGTGAGATCCATATCAACAATATTGAAGGGTAGCTTTAGTGTTTTGGTTGGGCCTAGGTTTTCACCAAACTGCATCTCCATTTCCACTATGCCTAGCGGTTGTATTGGTCTACCGCCTAGACCCACTAATGGCTTTTTTATAGGTTTGAGAACCGTAAGCTCTCCTTCAATGGTCAGGTATGCCTTTTTGGTCATTAGGTCGACTGTAATTCCTTCATCCACAAGCAGTCTGCACACCCAGTATTCCCCTATCATAGCTTCGATTACTAATGCATCATTGTGCGGCTCTTTCACATGAGCTGCATCTGTGTGATCAAATGAGACCTCAGGGCAGCTAGTGTCGATGGTGAACACCTGCTGTCTTTATTTTTTTCTTGGCAGCTCTATCAGTGGGTTGCCCCCTGTTATGACCCCATAAAATTTTCCTTCAATCAGCTTCTTTACTGAAGGAGGTTCAGGTCTCTCTTCTTTCTTTTCCTCCCTCTCTCTCTTCTATTATGGTTCTGGATTGCCCATAAACTTCTTCAATTTATCCTTTTGCACCAACCGCTCTATCTCATATTGTAAATTTCTGCACTCCTCAGTAGTATGGCCATGGTCTTTGTGGTATTTGCAATATTTATTCTAGTTTCTTCTGTCCTGGGATTCCACCCTCAGCGTCCTGAGCTTTATGATCTCTTCCCTATTTTCTCTGATCTAGAGCAAGATATCTTCCCTACGGGCAGTTAATGGTGTAAAATTATCGCGACTCATGTATTTTGTCCAGGTGTTATACTCAGAGTGGCTCCTGAATAGTTCTCTCCCTCCTTTACCATCCTGGCCTTTATCTCCCCTACGGCTGCTGTCTCCTCCCTTCTCCACTTCTCTTCTATCATTTCTCAAGGCGTTATCTAGATCCGCCTACTTTTGGGCTATGACAATTGCCTCATTGAAGGAGGTTGGTTTTTTGGTGATGAGCTTGTTATGTAGCTCTTGGAAATGAGTACCTTTTCTTAATGCTTCAATGGCTATTTCCTCATTGAGGTTTTCTACCAACATTGCCTCTTTATTGAATCTCACTACACAGTCCCTAAGGGATTCATCTTGTCTCTGGGTGCATCTGTGCAGGTCATTGGATTTCTTTAGGGATGGGACGTTTGTCTTGTACCTCTTCCTAAATGCGGTTTGTAGATCTACAAAGCTGTTAATTGAGGAGCTTGGTAGTTGGAAGTAGTCTAGTGGGGAATACTCTGCATCTTATAGCATCTGTCACTCCATGCTATAGGCTCTTTATAGTTAGGAACTTAGCTACATGTTCCTTCGAATCTCCTGACCCATCGAAAGAGTCCATCTTTGGGGTTCTAATTTTGTCTGGTAGGGGTTCCAACAAGATAGCCGTTGATAAGGGGGATTCGTCGTCCCTTTATAAGTCTTCCTCCAAATCTCCTCTTTTTAACCTTCTAAACACGTCTAGGACCTGCTGCTCTACCCCAGCAGCTGTTAGCGGCCTCTCCCCTTGTGTGTCATGTGGGTTCCTGCTATGGCCCCTGTTAACCTCAGATTCATCTCCTCCTTCATGTATGTAGGTTTATGGGTTGTAGTAATTGGGTGTTGAGATATGATAAGTGGGTGTGTAAGGGACATAGTGAGATGATTCTTGAATCGGCTGGAGGTTATGTAGTGGTGGGGGTGGAGGGGGTGGTGGTGGTGGTGGTGCTTGATCATGTGGTCCCAAGTTTGGTTGGCCGTACTGCTGCAAAACTTCAGCCATTCATTGCAAGAAAATACCAGCCATTTCCAACATCAAGTTGGTCA
Organism: Bocquillonia castaneifolia; assembly: GCA_948193215.1. Taxonomy (NCBI): domain Eukaryota; kingdom Viridiplantae; phylum Streptophyta; class Magnoliopsida; order Malpighiales; family Euphorbiaceae; genus Bocquillonia; species Bocquillonia castaneifolia. The sequence continues at coordinate 20,425 of CANYLF014652784.1, forward strand.
TTGTTTACTACAAATTCACTTGTGGTTGCATTCATGGGTTTGGTGTTTGGGGTGAAGAAGAGGTATGGTTGCTTGAAAGGGTTTGCATTGTCACTAGTACTGTTGTATTGAATCTTGGTTGAGAGGGTGTCAAGAATCTGGCTGTGGCTCTATGATTAGAAGTGTGGGGATGCTGGTGAGTTATGGTCGTCGAAGGACCTGTTGGTGTCCAATCAAAAAACCGTATTCCACCATTTCTGGCAAGAGGTTCTTGAGGAATATTTATGGTTGTACCTACCGGTATCCCCGTGACAGTGTTATTGTCTACGTTCTCCGCACCAACTGATGGATTTGGGTTATCCATGTGGGCATTTACTCACTACTTCTGGGTCTCAATGCCTGACTCGTGGGTATCATCTAGTGGACCTCTGCAACACAAACAATAGGTTAGAATACGTCGGGACTGGGGGGTCCCGTTCGTACTCTAATGCTTAAGTCAATGAAAAGTCCCAGAAAATAGAAAATAAAAGGGTTTAGGGTTTTAGAAGAATAGAATTGCCTCATATATCTTTGTACTATTCTTTATATAGTATGTTCAAGGAGTCTAGGGTTTTGGGAGCACTTGCTAGATTTCTTACAAGTATCTCCTTAGTCCCTCATTCCATTGCTAGTCTAGAAATATGCCATTTTTTTTTACATGGTATTGGGCCTAATTCTAGCCCAATATCTACTACTCTATCACAAAGCAATGTAAACATAACTAACATGAGTCCTTTTTGTTAATGGTACCATTAGGATAGAAACTAAGCTGCTCACATAAAGAGACAAAATAGAATTTCTAACAAGGTCGATTCTCTCTAGTTTTAAGAAATGTATGTTCTCAAATTTGAATTGAAACCAGTATAATTCAACATTTACTACACCAGATAATTCGAGTGATAGCAAATAATACAATGGCTGGTTAAATTAAATCTTATACAGGAAAAAAAACTTATAAAGAAGAAAAGCACAAAAGTGATGAGAAAGCCATTTATATACTTATATACAGAAGGCATAGTGTATCATAGTGTATAAACAACATAACATTCAAAAAGAAAAAGAGAAAAGAAAATAGATGACAATAGGGCCACGTTTGGTTACTATTGGAATGAAATGGGAAAAGGATTCCAAGTCCATTATAGGTTTGGTAAGTTAATAAAGTTAAAAAGGTTTGGATCTGGTTTCTAAAATCCTTAATGGCACCTAAGGGAGGGGGGGGGGGGGGGGGGGGGGAAATGGGGGAAACAAACCACATTGTAACGAAAGGGGCAAAAAAAAAACCACCACAATGATTTGGGTGCGGCACAAATGGGGCTAGAGCACAGTCCC
>CANYLF014652864.1:0-10248 GCA_948193215.1 Bocquillonia castaneifolia
TGTATGCATGATTGTTAAACATTATGGATGCATGTATGTTTCCTATACTACTATTAGTGAATGCATGCAAACTTTCTAGTTATTGCATCTGTTATGCACATTTATGCACATGCATGTATGTCTTTCTTATGATTTCTTATCATGTATGTATGAAATGTTGTGTATGGAATCCTCCTAGAACCCCAAAAATCAGCGTCGATTGTCGAATCACCGAGGGGAATCATGCCAGGACCCAACGCCACTTAGGGGAGTGGCGTTTGCCACCAACGCCATAGAGGGACTGGCATTTGGTGGTAACGCCACTCTCCAACTGGCGTTGGTCCATAACACCAGTTCTTCATCTTTTGGGCTTTTTCTGTGATTTTTGATTCTGCTTTGACTCCTTTTCAAACCAGGACTTCCCCATACTTCGTGGTTTGTAAATAAAACCATTTAGGGCAACTTTGAACCATTAGAAAGCATCGAACAAACTCTTTAGAAGTTCTCTTGAATTGTAAATATGTTTCAAAAGTCTACAAGCACCCTTAGAAAACATTTGGGAAACATGGAAATGGAAACCTGGAATTCCTTAGATTAATATCACCTAGCAGAGTTCAGAGCTTTCCTTAATTTCCCATTTGACATCAATCTTCTTCATACAGCTTCAGAATGCTGGAGTATCAAGCATCACATCTTCCGCTTCAACAGAGTTGAGCTATGCCCTCTGTTTGAAGAATTCAAAGGCATCCTTAACAAGTTACACCATTCTAATGCTCCTCTAGCACTGCCTTCTGCTTACAATCAAACTCCAGAATCTCTAGCTAGTTTCTTCGGACTAACCCTAGGTCAGATGCTTCCATGTCTTGAGGGTAAATCTTTACTGACTCAACCCTTATTGGAATTAGGGAGCTCCAAGACAAGGAATAGTAGGTCCTGGGAAAGGATCACTAGTTTTTGCCTTTATGCCCAATTCCTACTAGTTTCTACTGAAGGTAGAGATAATTTCCAGATTGCCCACATCCTAGAACAGGTTGAGAGTGGTTATAACCCTTTCCCTATCATCTTGGTTGAAACCATTGTTGGTTTGGACTCCGTCAAGCATACTCAACGCCTCCGAGGCAGCCCATTACTTCTCCAGGTATGCATCCCTTATCCTGCTTCTACATTCTTTTCTGCTGGTATTTATTGATTCATTCTGACATCTTATTTAACCAGATCTAGTTAAAGGAAAAGCTAGGCGTACTGATGCCCTCAGCGAACCCTATAACTTACAGGCCTCGACAGTTTCAAGCTAGAGGACATGTGTTATACGAGGCTGAACTTGCTGCATTAGAGATTTCTGGCAGTTGGACCAACTTTCTCCTATCTAGGAATGAAGGATTGATTTGTTGGCATTGTCCATGGTGGAAATTGAGCTTCGTCACTACTTCTGTGATAGACAATTGTGTGCAAATTGCTAGTTTTGGTACTGTCACCTTTTATACCCCATCCAGAGTCTGTAGGCAGTATGGCAGGGCTCAAAGAGTATTACATCCTGTCCCATCTTTCACTTCTTATGCTGTTACTCCATTCTTCTTGAGGGAGATCTGTTCTCGCTGAGCTAGTAGATCTTTTGCCAGGAATTTGAGCTTTACCCAAGGACCCACTACTGATGATGAATGATCTAGTAAGTGCCATTGTGGCCCTGTTTAATATCATTGTAACTGTGGATCTCATGGCATGCCTTTATTTACAGGCTGAGCTGTCTGATGATGAAGGCAAAGGTGCTGAACTGTATGTTTCAAGCAATAGAAATAATGCAAAAAGATCACGAGAGGGTGCAAAGAAGGAAATGAATGCAAGTTTTGATAACATCAAGTGGCTAAAGAAACCTAAGAAAAATTAGGTCTCATAACCATTTCATTTATTCATGCAATGTTTTAGCTTTTTAGTTATACAGACATAGAATCAAATACTATAAGAAAGTTTGACACTTTTCTTTTGCAAAGGGTTCATTTTATTAATGTTAGCACAATAAGTGTACTTTAGCTTTTACACTTGATATTACTACTTCCTTACTTTCTTCTCTCATTGCCTTTATTTTTGCCTAGACTGCCTCTTTGTGAGGTTTTCACCCTAGCAGACCTTTTGCCCTAATTTTTGCCTAGAATGCCTTTTTGCAAGGTTTTCACTCTAGCAGGCTCCCTTATTTTTGCATGAGCCGCCTAAGTGGGTTTTTAACTCATCGGGATTTATTATTTTCACACATTTTTCTAAAGGTAGTATTTCTTAAGACGATCCATGTTTACGGGTTACTCGAACTAGTTCCCTTCTAGGTCTGAAATCTTCACAGCTCCTTTAGACATGATCTTCTTAACCAGATATGGACCTTCCTAATTTGGCTTGAACTTCCGTCGAGGATCAAATGTAATGTGTCTGGCCTGCTTCAACACCCAATCTCCTTCTTTGATTGGCCTGACTCTGACTCCCTTATTGAAAGCCCTTGCTATTCTTTACTGATACACTTGCATATGATGGAGAGCTTTCTTTCTCCTTTTCTCTAAAGACAACACCTGCTTGTACCTTGCCTCAGCCCATTGTGCCTTAGGAATTTGGGCTTCTAGTACCACTCTCAGTGATTGAACTTGGGATTCAATTGTCATTACTGCTTCACCTCCAAACACTAGTGAATATGGTGTTTCCCCTGTTGCACTTCGTATGGTTGTATTGTAACCTATGATTGCAAAAGGTAGTTTATCTGCCCAATCCTTGTACGTCTTCACCATTTTAGCTAGGATTTTCTTAATAGTCTTGTTAGCTGCTTCAACTGCCCCGTTAGCTTGTGGCCTGTAAGGTGAGGACTTATGATGCTCAATCCCTTCCTTTTCTAGTAGATCTGTAGTCTCCCCTTGGAATTACACACCATTGTCTAAAACAATGTAATGGGGTTTTCCAAATCGATTGATGAGCTTCTTATTGATGAATTCAGCCATACCCTTTACTGTGACAGTTGGCAGTGAGATGGCTTCCATATACCTCGAAAAGTATTCAATGGGCACTATAATGTACTTATGGCCATTAGAAACTGTCGGCCTTATCTCTCCAATGATGTCTATCCACCAAGCTGAGAATGGCCAAGGAGATGTTAAATTGTGAAGCTCAATTGGTGGCAAATGTATCTTATTCCCATGTAACTGACACTCATGGCACTTTCTGACCATGTTAATGCAATCTCTGTCCATCTTGTCCTAGTAGAATCCTTACCGGACTATCTTCTTTACTAAGGTATTTCCGCTCATGTAGGGTATAACACACTCCTGCGTGAATCTCCTTCATGATTTCCTCTGCTTCATATTGGTCCAGACATCGAAGTAGCATTCCATTTAAAGCCCTTCTGTAGAGTATCCCCTCGTGGTAAGTGTAACTTCTTGAACTGACCCTTAAGGCATGTTTCTACTTCCCATTAGCTCCTTCTGGATATTCCCTCTTCTTTAGGAATTTCAAAATCTCATAAAACCATGGCTTTTCCTTAGGTCCATTCACAATCATTACCCTTTCTCCTTGGTAGCAGGGGATTCTAGCTCTACACATCACTAGAGGTTTCATGGTTAGATCTCTAGGATTGTCCCACATAGATGCCAAAGTTGCTAATGCATCTACCATTTGATTCTCCTCCCTGGGCAGATGTGCAAAGGTACAATTAGAAATACTCAAAGTGAGCATCTGAATGTACTCTGCATATGGCTTCAGCTTCTCTTCTTTCACTTCCCAATTTTCTGAAGCTTGGTTAATGATCAACATTGAATCTTCATATACCGTGAGGTTCTTAACGCCTGCTGTAATGGTTGCTTCCAAACCAAATACACATGCTTCATATTTAGCCATGTTATTAGTGACTCTGAAATCTAACTTTTTGGCCAAAGGAATACTCTTTCCTTCAGTGTGATTAGGATTGCCCCCACTCCGGCTCCTTTGTGGTTCACTGCTCCGTTAAAGTATAGCTTCCATCCGTCTGCCTCTATTAGATTAAGTGACTCATCTAGGAACTCATACTCCCATGTTTCTTGCCCTTCTAATGGATTAAGAGCTCGAAACTCTGCTACTGCTCTCCCTTTGATAGTCTTCTTGGTCAAGTACTGTATGTCAAACTTGGTTAGCAATACCAGCCACTTAGCAAGCTTTCCTATCAGCACTGGCACTTCATACAAGTAACATAACGGATCAACTTTTGTGACAGCTTGAGCCTGGTAGGACTGATAGTAGTGCCTTAGCTTCCGTGTTGTCTATAATACTGCCAAGCAAGTCTTCTGAACAATGTCATACTTCACTTCATAGGATAACAACTTCCTACTAAGGTAGTAGATAGCATGCTTTATTCCATCTTCATTTTCTTGGGCAACCATTGCTCCTATAGCATTATCTTCCAAGGCCAAGTACAATTTTAATGGTCTCCCTGCCCTGTGAGGTTGAAGGACAGGTGGATTCATTAAATACTGCTTGATCGTGTTAAATGCTTTCTAAAATTGTTCATCCCATTCAACCTTCTGATCCTTCCTAAGTAGTTGAAAATGGGCTCGTAGATCGTAGTTAACCTGGAGATGAACTTGCTGATGTATTGAATCTTACCCAAAAACCCTCTGACTTCCTTCTCAGTCTTCGGAATCGGCATCTCTTGAATGGCTTTTACCTTGTTTGGATCCACCTTAATCCCTTTCTGACTTACAATGTGTCCCAAGAGCTTTCCAGAAGTCACCCCAAAAATGCATTTCTTTGGGTTAAGCCTGAGGTTATACTTCTCAACTCATGCCAAGAATCGGTCTAGAGCTTCAAAGTGATCCCCTCTAGTTGAGGACTTAACCATCATGTCATCCACATAAACCTCGATCTCCTTATGCATCATATCATGGAATAAAGTTGTGGCCATTCCTTGTTAGGTTGCCCCCCTATTCTTGAGTCCAAAAGGCATGACCTTGTAGCAATAAACACCCCATTCTGTGATGAAGGTTGTCTTGATCTTGTCCACAAGCGCCATCATTATCTGGTTATAGCCAGCAAAGCCATCCATAAAGGAATACATGGTGCTTGTAGCTACACTATCAATTATAATATCAATATGAGGTAAGGGGAAATCATCCTTTAGTGATGCTTTGTTCAAATCCCTGTAGTCTACACATATTCTGACCCTTCCATCCTTCTTGGCGACTAGAACCATGTTGGCCAACCATTCTGGGTAAGTGACTACCTCCAGGAATCTGGCCTTGATCTGCTTTTCAACCTCTTCTTTAATTAACTTGGCCCATTCTGGTCTAAGTCTTCGAAGCTTCTGCTTGATTGGCTTCTTGGCGGGATCTATAGGGATACGATGTTCGATGATCATCCTATCTATGCCTAGCATGTCATCATAAGTCCATGCAAATACACCTTTTCTTTTATTTAATATTTTTTCAAATTTTCTCTCTCATTAGCTGTAATATTAAATGCAAGAGTTATTTCCTTTTGTTCTTTTGTGCCAATATTAATAGAATGTGTTTGCACAGAATTAATGTCAAAAATGCTTATGGTATGATCTATGCAATGTGCAGTGCCATCAGGTAAAACAACACACAAGTAAGCAAAATTGGTGTTCATATCATTGACCTTAGAAAGAAAAACAGAATTGTCCTCAAACAAATCAGATGTTATTACATCAGTTTCAGTAGTTTCATAAAATAAATCAACTAAAGAGTTCTCTATGAACTCATCTAACTCAGAGACTTCAATAATGTCCTTGGGGTCAATCAGCTCTTCTATCTTCATGTCTTGGATCCCCTCAAGCAGTATTTTCTCCATAGCATGCACATTCAACAAGTCTTTGAAGATCTCGAAACCAGGCACCTGAATCTTCCCAACATCCACAGGTTTAGCCTTCCCTGGGTAAATAGTACCACTCTTTGGAATAAAGAAATCTTCTGGAGTCTTGCCATCTTTATCTATATTCTCTCCTTTATAGCCCAAGCCCTCCTTAGTTGTTTGCATCTTGAAGTCAGGCAACTGTGTAATACCCTGTTGGTTCTTCCCCAACCCCAATGTAGGCAAGTAATCCATCTTCTTCATTATTTGGTTAACTATAGGGTTTCCTGGTTCATCAAAGATACCCATAATCTGGAAGCCCATAGGTGCAATGATTCCTTGAGGAGTAGCTTACAGCACAGCGACTGATGTGGCAGGTTCAGCCGAAATGGTCAGGACTTCATCCTGATAAGGAAACTTAATCTTTTAATGAACCGTGGATGGTACCCCTCCCAAAGCATGGAACCAAGGTCGACTAAGAAGGAGAAAAAGGGTCATAGGAATGTCTAGTACCATAAACTCAACTTTTGAAATAATAGGACCAGTTTTAACCTTTACAGTAAATGTGTCTTTAACTGTCCTCATGGAGTCATCATAAGCCCGAATAACTAAGTCAGATGGCTTCAAATCTTCTCTAGCTATCCCCATCTTAGAAAGGAGCTTAGATGGGCAGACATTAATGGATGAACCATCATCAACCATGACACAAGAAGTCCTTTTCCCATTTACTTTAACTGCAATGAACAAGGCCTTGTTATGATCCCTTCCTTCTAAAGGTAAGTCTTCATCAGAAAATGTTATCTTCCCTTTCTTCCTTTTTGTCATAAGCCTTATCACTTCATATGGAGTAGTGGTCTTAGGAACTGGTATCTGAGTCAAAGCCTTAACTAATGCTCGCTTATGAGACTCAGAGGAAACAAGCAAGTCCCATATGCTCGCATTAGTCTTGGTTTTCTTGAGCTGCTCAATTACAATATCAGTCGAGGCAGCTTCCTCTATCACCCTATTCTCAGGCTCCTTGTCAACTTCTTTTTGCTGAGCCAAATCCTTCCTTTGAAAGTCTCTCCCACTTCTAGTAACCAAAGAGGGTTCAGAATCGACAATCTGCATCACATTATCGATTTCAAGTTCGTCTTCATCCGAACTGTACCAAGCATCAAACTTAAAGCAATCTCTTATCTTCCTATCTTTCCTGGTCTAGATCATATAGGAATCAACCTCATCCCTTAGAAATGGGATTTTCTTGTCAATCTCATCACATAAGGCTTGGATGTCCTGCTCAATACCAGTTGGCACAACTTCCTTGTTTAGGGACTTTTGCCAAGCATCAGCTCTGTCCCAATCCTTCACATGCTCACCCCAGTTCTTGGGCCCTGGTGTGCCTTTATCATAAATGTCAAATTCTGGTCCCTAGGATGGTTCAATCTCAGTAAGAGGAATCACCGGTGGTGGATGCTTTGGGTACAGGACTTTAAAGTCAAATTTGCCTGAAGGTTGGCCCAAGAGATCCTCCACATACTCCTGTTTCTGTTCAAGTACATCATGCACATCTTGAAAGGAATCCCATGTCTTCTTGAGAGATTCCTCTTCTTCAACCGAATCATAATCAATAGAACCCCAAACCTCATCTAAATCTTCATCAGTGAAAGAGGCTGACACTGCGTCTTCAGTCACACCTGAGTCAATGCAGCCAATTCTATTTGGTGGAGGAACATTGTTGTAGGTTGGCAGTGGATTATTTTTGGTGTTTGGTTTCTTAGAATCAGGGTCCATGACTTTCCCTTCATCTATGAGGTCTTGAATGGAGTGTTTGAGCTTAATGCAGTTGTCGGTTGAGTGGCCTAGCACTTGGTGGAAGCGGTAAAAGGCGTTTGGGTTATATAGTGGTGAGCTAGTGTTTGGTGGGTTTCTGGCTGGTTCAGGATTTAACAAGCCTTCTCGTTCAAGCCGTTCGAAAACTTTGGACGAGGGTTTATTGAAATTGGAGAATCTGCGGTTGGTTTTGACTGCATTGACTTCCACAACCTTGGTAGATTGTGTATGGGCACGGCTTGAGCTAGCCTTGGTAGTCTTCTTCTTCTAAGACTCAATCTCTTCAACCTGGAGCCCGTCATCATAGAGCTCTACAAAATTCCTTGGATTCATCAACTGAAGCTTCTCAACCCATGTAGAATGCACATTCCTAGCAATAATTCTGACTTGATCCCTCTCTAAAGGCTTGTTGGGCATCAAAGCAGCCTTGTTTCTCCACATGATCAAGAACTCAGAAAATGTTTCGCCATCTTTCTGCTTAGTCATCTCTAAGTCTCTTAAGGAAACTTCTAGGGCAGCTTTGTAGGAGAACTTACCCCTAAAAGCTTCATTAAGGGTCTTCCAATCAGATTTAGTACTAGTTGTTAAAGCATGATACCAGTTGGAAGCTACCCTTCGAAAGTCAAAGGGAATAAACTCAGTTTCTGCTCAGCATTGAGAGTGGTGGCTGACATGATGGTGATGTATTGCTTCAAATGCAACTTGGGGTCACTCGACTCATTGAACTTAGTCACATCAAGCATCCTGAACTTAGGAGGGAGCCCAGTTATGCCATAGAGACCCAGGTTGTCAAAGTCAAAGTCCTAGTCCTTTCCCTTTACCATCTCCTGGAGTTTCTTCATCTTCTTAGTAAGAGATTCAAGGGCTTTATTATCAGGATTTTTCTCATTCTCATCATCACTACTGCTAGTTTCCCATTCTTCATCCCTTTCTTTTAAGGCTTTCTTGATGGCATTGTCCATCATGTCTTGCAAAGTTTTCAAAGCATCTTCACTTAGTCTAGCCATGGTGCTTAGGGAAGTTGGAGTCTTTGGAGTGTGCCGACGTGCGTTGCGAACGAGGCATCCAGCTTTTCTTGCCCAAGAGGCTCCATGAGGATCTATATTGCTACAAAATAGGGGGTTAGCATGCTATGACATGTATATGCAAGGATGCATGTATGCGTGTATGCATGAATGCAAGCAACAAGTAGGGACACAAGTAGCAAACGTTAGTCAAACATAAATACTACCAAGTGGTAGACCTTCCAACCTTATTTCTCCCACACACGTATTCATTTGGCAAGTCAACATTCCTAGGAATTGGTTTGGGCTGTCGCATCAACAAGGGATGCTATTGCTGACGTAGCATGCATGTTTGCACACAAAGGAAGCTCTCAACATACAAACCAAACAATAAGTCATTGTCATGCCCTTATCCCATGTCTTTGCTCTTGATGAGTCCTTAACGTTTCCTATGCTCCAGGGCCATTTTAGCATCGGTCAAGTATAATTAGACCAATGCACCAACATCCCTTGCACACAAGTAGTAATCAAGGTCACTCTTATCAAACCCTAACCGATCCCATACTGTAGGGCCGCATTAGTCAGGTACAATTGGACTAACACTCGATACCCCTATAGGTAGCAAGTAGAGGTTTGATTCAAGGGTAATAACACTAGACCAGGTCAAATCAATGGCTTCATGGCATCACATAACAAAGCAATCATTTGGTAAGTCCTAAAGGAAGTTGCTACGGTCATTACATGTCTTTGGTCGGGTTCGACTAAAAGAAGGTTCCCATAGAAGGCGAACTCCCATTAACCATCTCCCTCTTTCAAAAAAGATCCAAGTGACGGTAGGACATTCAGCTCAGAATTTCCTATTAACTATCACTCGTTAACCATAACAAAGATGGTAAGCAATAGTAGGACAATTCCATCTATGAGTGGTAGTCACTGATTTTGCCTCCTATGAAGAACTCTTGTAAATCATAGGTGACTTGACCAATGGTACCCGTGAGGTAGGGTGTTTTAATGCAAGAATGAATACAAAGAAACTAAAGTTTAGCATAATAAAAAGAGTATTGGTAGAATCACTTGAATCATAAGTCTGTCTGTCAAAGTTCCCCAGTGGAGTCCCCAAACTGCAAACAAGGAGGTTTTGTCTTAGAGCCTGAGCCATGACTAGCAACTACGGCACTGTGTGTTCAGCTGCGGGGCTAAAGTGGTAGTCGCCACCCTAACTGGCATCGAGAATGTCTTACAAGGTGTACATCCCAATTCCTCTCAAAAATATGAAGGATGCATGGACCCCAGAAATTCAAGGATCGGACTTATCAATTCCCGGACGTGATTCTTTACCCAATACTCCTTGTATTATACTAACCTTCATTCCTTCTAATAAAGCAATAAAACACATAGCAATTATAACCTACCTTTTACATATACACATGCAAGAATGAGTTTCTAATAATAAACAAGAGTTAATTTTAAAGATTACCAACCATTATTAGGGTTAATTTACATGCAAAAGTGATAATAAACACATAACAACCAACACAGCAACACAACCTAGTGTTTCTACCATTTTAGACCTAGAACGATTACCAAATAAACATTATTAACCAACTACATGCATAAACACATCTAAAGAATTACCAAAGAAAGT
>CANYLF014654461.1:0-14424 GCA_948193215.1 Bocquillonia castaneifolia
CTAAGGCTTAACCCACAAAACCTACCCAAGTGTTTCTCTCTCTAGAAACCCTTGTCCCAAGTGTTTTACTTAAGGCTAACACTTAAACCTTTCACAAATTGATTCCTAAACCTCACTCCCCAAGAGCTAGCTTTACAAGGAAATCAAATGAGCACACAAGCCTCTTACAATCAACAAAAATAAATGACAAAGAAAAATTAAGGTTTATAACTCAATCCAAGTAATTTACAACAATTGATGATTAGAGAGTTGTTGATTACCTTAGAAATGAGTTAGACTTGAGCTTTTATACCCTTAGATGTTCCTATGATTATTAGAGCTTCATTTAAGGAGAATATGATTGTTTGCCCACTTTTTCTTCTTTTAAAATCGTGCTTTTAATGCTTCATATAAAGCACAACGATCATTGTTGAATTTACAATGATCGTTGTTGAATTTACAAAGAACTCATTGTGCCGTTCGTTGTGGATGCTCTTCGTTCGTGTGTCTTTCTGTTTCTTTGAAAAACCAGTCTCTGATTTAACAATGATCATTGTTGATTTAACAACGATCATTGTTGATTTTACAATGATCATTGTTGATTTAACAATGATCATTGTAAACCTGAAACTCATATTTGAAGCTGAAAAAGGCTAGGGAAGAAAGCGGATGTTAAATACATTGACTTAGGACAATAATCAACATCAAAACAAGATTTAAGTGCCCAAATAGGCCAACAACAATAAAAAAACAAATAAATGCTAAAAACACTCAAATGTGTAATGAATTAAATTAGAAACAACTAAATCATATAGAATAAAACTCGGTTATCAATCATCAAACCATGCTTATGAGCACTCATGTCCGCACTTTATTTCCAATATCCTCACAGCAACAGACAATTGAGAATGATTCAAATTACCTTCATAAATTGCTTTATTTGCAACTCGAATCATATCATAAAAAAAATTTTCTTTAGTATTTGGATCCTCTTCAAATGGTTCAAGATTGAAATCTAGACTCACAGCTTCTAGAACCATTGTATGGAATGAAGTCTGATTTCTACTCTCAAACTTGAAATTAATTTGATTCGTATTTGATGGACCAACTTTACCTCTAACTGAACGTCTATATTTCCCTTCCTTCTCACCGTGGTGTTTCCAAACATAATAATCTAGAACAAACTGATATAAGTGAACTTTCACAGTGTTCGCATCCATGAACTGCTTTTTCCGACACTTCGGTTTACTACACGGACACCTTATATCAGTACCGCCATTCACAACAACTGGATGCTGCAATGAAAACTTAACAAACCGATTAGCCTTATTCTCCATGCACTGAAAAATAACCCATCAACAATTTGACCCTTGTACATCCACTTTTGATACTCCTCCAAAGCTAACAACATAATATTATAATTAAAGAATGTGAATTTCAGCATTAATTCACTTTTAATTAAATTCATTCAATATTAAATTTTGTTATCGGAATCTATGTTATGCAAATGCAACCTACAACACATCCACTCATCCATTTCTTTTCTGTTTCTTCAAAGGTAGGTCCTTAAACCATGTACAAAAGTGTCGTAAAAAGTGAATCGTTGCAAAAGTTTTTTGTCAATTTTGACAGCCTCCCGATGTGGTTCTCCAAGGACACCATTATATATATATATAATGCAACAACTACTTAATTTAGCAAGTTGCATTATTATGCATATATTCTAATGTGCACTGAGAGAACAAGCAAGCCAAAATGCACCGAAATATATAAAAACACAAAAAAAAACACATGTATCGATCACACTTAACACGTCCTTTCATAAATTGTCCACAAGGGCAATCCAATGTATTCAATTTTCTTTTAAATACACTAGAGGGTATTAATCAATGGTGAACTGAATGAATAGAAATAACAACTTTAATCATTTACACGAATGCATTTTCAAATCGCTGCAAGGAGGATGCAAATGATTGAGAGAATATTCGATTATTTTGATGCAATAATGGTGCAACATAAGAATTTAAAAATCAAATGACTTTATTAATATCACTGGAAGGAATATGCAAACAAATATCAATTATAATATTTTTTAAAATATTTTTATTATTAAATTTATTTTTATATACGTTATTCATCCAAATGTCAATTAAAGTATTTTAATTTGATGCAAGGACGATATATTCGAAAATGAAAAATTAACTTAAATGACTTTATTTATTCCTTGCATGGAAGATGCAAACGAATATCAATTTCAATAGCTTTTAAATTTTAATTGCTCAATTTGTCTATCTATACTCTATTTATCCAAATGGCGATTGAATTTCTTAATTTCGATGCAAGGACATAGCAATCAAATACGTATGTGATTTTCAATTGATTTATTTAATCGCTGCAAGGAAGACACAAATGAAAGTGAATATTTTTGAACTTATTATTATTATTATTATTAATTATCATTATTATTATTAAGTGCATATACTTTATATAAAAACGAAGTGTTATGTAATTTCAGATTCTAATATTTCGATGCAAGGAGGATACAATCGAAAGACGGATTCAATTCAATTCATTTTGTGGAACCTAAAGTTTCTAACCTATTTCCAAATTTAACAAAAATTCTATCAAAATTTTGGCAGAGTTACCCCTATAATTGTTCAAATCTCCCCAATAAATGGGGTTATTCTTGCAATTTAAAACAACACTTCTATATCAACGCACAATGTTGGACCAACCACAAATTACCCAGAATTTAAAATCATCAATTTCACAATCTAGAACTAGTAGCACATGCAAATGAACAATTTTTTTAAGCCTAGAAATAGCAGTGCATGTAAACAAATTCACAATTGTAACTAAATATAGAAAAAACAATATATTAATTTAATTCACAATCCTAAAGCTAGCAAAACGTGTATATAACTCATAACAAACATAAATTTCACTAAACATTCAACTTAATATGCATTTAATATTAATCAAGTGTAAATTATAATGTGTACTTATAAAGATGAAAAACACTTACTTGATAAAAGCAAGCAATCAAGCTATACAGAAAAAAATAAGCAGAGCAACCTGAAAAAATTATTAACAATTATAAGAACATAATATATGAGTACCATAAAAATCAGCAACATAATAAATTAATATTCCCACTCACAAAAATAAATTTAAATTTTAAATAACTTACCACCAAGCGTTGCAGCTTGGATGGCTCGAAGAGCTGTCTAGGTGTCAGCATCCTCGCTGAGGTCAGGGGTTCAACTCCTGGCTAGGGCGATGCTTTGTGGTACCGGATTGTGTGGTTCCCTAATGGGGCTTCTATTGGGCGCTAGTACGGGGCAGTGGATTAGTATGGTCAACGGTAAAACGGGAGCTGGGATACCACGGTCAGACAAATACCTATAAAAAAATAACTTACTGCAACCTCGAGCCGAAATAAGATATATCCCAACTCCGAACATGAAACTCCAAAAAAATTGATATTCAAAACCTATACAAAAATTTACCAAATAAAACTATTAAATTTATTATTAATTTTTTTACCTTAATTATATATTATCATATATACATTCAAAATTAATTATTATAATAATTGATTAAAAAATATTTGGTGGAAGAATTAAAAGAATATAAAGATTATGTTTTAAGTTAAGAAAAGAAAAAAATTATTGGCAAATATATTATTTTAATATTTGGTTAAGAAAAAAATATAATGTTTATATTTTTTTTTCCTTCACCAAATATTAAAATAATAGTATTTGCCAATTTTTTTTTTATATTTTCTTACTGTAAAACCTAATATTTTATTTTTGGCAAAAGGGCCAAAAACACCCTCCAACAATTTTTCAGAAAACGAGTCAGCCCCTGAAGTATTTTCATTTTCCAAATCGACCCCTAACGTTTTAAAAACTGGACCAAATTTACCCTTCTATCAACTCTGTTGTTAACGTAGTTTACGGAAGGGTGGATTTGGTCCATTTTTTAAAACGTCAGGGGTCGATTTGGAAATTTGGAAATGAAAATACTTTAGGGGCTGACTTGCTCTCTGACAAATAGGTGGTGGGTGTTTTTGTACCTTTTACCTTAAATTTCAATTGTACCGATTGTATAAAACTAAAAATTGACTTGGTATAATTCAAATTTATCTTTTAATATTTAAAACCGAACAAAGCTAAAATTTTAAAATAAGAATTGAACAAAACCAAAATTGATTGGTTCAGCTCGATTTAATTTTTGCATCACTCTATTATAAACATGTTAATCAATAGTATGCACATATCATTTCTATTAATAACTTTACTGTCTGTTTAGGTAAGGAGAAAACAATTTTCAAATTTTTACTGAATTTATTAATGAAATTTTTAGTTTTTTAAAACACTATTTCTCCAATGTTTTATACAAATAGCAGTTTTAACTAGAGAAAACTCATAATATTCTTTTTTTTTTTCAAAAAACCAAACGGAGCCTTAATTTATTTCCTCTGATTTAATTAAGATATTTATAATTTATATAATATAATTTAGGTTGAAGGTGCATTCTACCGTTTATTTTTTAAGAAGTAAATAGTTCTTTACCCCACGCAATGCATGAATTAGTATATTATTAATTGAAAAGGAATATGAAATATTAGAAAGTAATATAAATAATTAATCTAATTATATATAAATGAATTTAATAATTATTGTTTAAAAATATTTAAATTTGGATGGATATTAGTATCAAAAAAATTAAACATTATACAATTTAATTATTTAATTTTAAAAAACAAAGATTTTTTACATTAATTTTAAAAAGACAAAAGGTACAAAAACGCCATCCACCAATTTGTTAGAGAGTGAGTCAGCACCTAAAGTATTTTCATTTTCAAATTTCCAAATCGACCCCTGATGTTTTAAAAAATGGACCAAATCCAAGTTGATGGGATAGTGGATTCGGTCCAGTTTAAAAATATCAAGGGTCAATTTGGAAACAAAAATACTTTAGGGGTTGACTCGCTCTCTGACAAATAGGTGGAGGGTGTTTTTGACCATTTTGCCATTATTTTTTTTAATTCTTCCACCAAATATTTCAACTAATTCTATAATATTATTTACAATTTTTAACAACTTTTTTAAATATCCTACCAGTTACTAATTCTGATTTTTAATTATATTTAATTCTTTTAAATTATTGTTATTTTCTTAATAGCCCAACTAATATACACAAACCTCAATTTTCTACGACCTAATCTAATAATCATAAATAATTTATAAAATCAACAATATTACAAATTACATATTTTCCTATTTTATACCATTACACTTTCTTTAAAAAAAAATTACCAATACATTAAATAAAAAATTACATAATCAAACATAACCTAAAAATTATGTTTTTTTACATATTTTTAACCTTACCATTTCATTATAGTAAACATATAAATATAATTACAATGCAAGCATGATTACAACAAAGTTTTTTTTAAAAAAAATTTGAAATCACCAAAAAAATTGTACAAAATTAAAAAAAAACTTACCTCTTTCAATCGAACGACGGCGGTGGTGACCTTCGCTCATCCACCAAAAATGATGGCAGAAGAAATGAAGGAAGGAAAAAAATCCCTAACTTTCTTTTTTTTCACACGCTCTCTCTCTCTCTCTCTCTACCCTTCTCCCTCTTTTCGCTCTCATTAGCCTAACTATGATCACTACTCTCTCTTTACTCTTCTTTTTTCTGCTTCTTTGTTGCAGGTATAGAGAAATGCAGAAGAGAAGAAGACAAAAGAAGCGGAAGAAGAAAGTCGGGGGAGAAAGCGCGCTCTGTTTTTTCATATGCCCTAAATTTAGTAACGGATACAATCCATTGGTAATCTCTTAGTAATCCATCGGTACTTTTAATCAATAATCACATGACAATTATTTACCGACGGATTATCGACCCATGAAATGCATTGCTTTGCTTTTTATTTTCAAAAATATATTCATTTGCCGATGCACTATATCTGTCAGTACTACGTCTCTATTCCATCAATATAAAAATGGCGCCAGTTTCCTCCAAAAAGTAGCGACTTATTACCGAAAGACTTGTTTAGGTCATTGATTTTTGTCGGTATAGCATCTCAATTCTGTCGCTAATTCATCCATTTTCAAGGCCTCGCTGTTCATTGATGAACGTCTCGTTTCTCTCAGTAATTACTGATGGACACATTCTGTCAGGTTAGTCCGTCGGTATATTGTTACTTTTTAGTAGTGTATATAAAACTATTATCCCATTTAAGAAACATTCATAATTTATTAAATTGTACTTATAACAGATAGGCAAAACCTTCTTGTAAATCCTAAACTACAGTGAAAATTCCAAATATATCCTCAATTAAAAATTATTCGGATTTAAACCCTCATTTTACAAGTTGTTCCAAATATATCAACATTTTAAATAAGAATGATTTATTATGATTTTTTTTTCTCAAAACGACATAGTTATAGTTTAAAACCATGTCGTATTGGTTGACAAGTTTAAATGAAATTTCAAATAACAATGTTTTATCATAACTTTTTTCAAAATGATGTAGTTTTAGTTTAAAAATTATGTCGTATTGATTGGCATATTTGAAAGATTGATAGATTTGGAACAACTCGTAAAATCAAGGTCTAAATTAGAACAATTTTTAATTTAGGATATATTTGGAATTTTCATTATCGTTTAGGATATAAAAATAGGTTTTATCTAACCGATATAGTATATAGTATGATAGTATGAAAATACAAAGAAAAAATTAATGGAAAGAGTAATAAATTTGGATCATTAATTAATGAATTAATACTAAAAAGTTTTATTATCTTTTATAATTTTATAATTAGTACTATCACATTACATTAATAAAATGTTAGTGTAGACACCCGATTTTTGGATAAAGGATACCCAGGGTCAGCCCATGAGTCCAGGAGAGCTTTGACCACCTGATCACACTTTTGACAAAAACTAGAGGGTTAAAGTCTCTCAAAAAAGATGAGGAAGAACCAACCGGTTCATTGGCAATGAACTGACCAATTCGTTGGCAGTGATTTGACTGGTTCATGACATTGAATCGGCCAAATAATCAAAGAACCAGGGCCTATGCCAAATGGGCCTAGAGACCCAAAGAAAAGATTCAGTTAAATCTTCATCAATGAATCGATCGGATTATTAATGAGATTCGACTGGTTCTGTGCCCTACGAAGTAGACCATCATGAATATTCACTACGAGTCAATTGATTAGACAACCTGAGGAGTAGGCTTACGTGCTCTTACCCCTATGAATTATAAAACGCAAGCGTCAATACCTCAGCAAGGGGGGATGCATGTGTAACAACTAAGAAACCACGACAGAAACAGGTAAAAAAACCTTAAGCCAGAGGAAAGCAAGAAAAGAGGGAGTAAGCTTTATCATCTTCGATTCTCTGTAACTCATCAAAAGCTTGAACCAACGGTGGAAGTCCTTCTCTAAGAAGTCTTATAGCATCACACAATCATCCATACGTCCTCATAGCAAGGGTATGGTTGTATATTTTCTTTGTTTCTTTGTTATATTAGCCACTGTAACTTTGCATATTTATCTTTAACTAACACAACTTTATCTTCTAATCAATATGTGACCTCTTGGTGATGAAAGGATGCTGCTGGAGTGAGCTGAAGGAAGTCTAGAGTCCTACAACGTAAAATACAGATCAAAACCCATTTTGAATCCAAATACTAAAGATCTGTTGAAAGCTCCTTCTTTTAGAGTATTTGAGGTCCACATAGGTTCCCTGGGTTATATCTTTTGTTATATGTATTTTATTTGAAAAAATATGTAATAAGTAGGTGAAGACATTGCTCTAGAACTTCGGTCCCCTTTTACAAATCCGACCGATCCATCTCCCACCATCTAACCAAATGATTGATCAACCAATCAGTTGATTAAATTCCTAATCGGTTAATCAACTTTGGTGCCAAACTTTAAGCTTTCCGGATGTCTTTAGGCTGGGCCCATTTGATTGTTCGAAAGAATCATTGATAATGGTTCAGTCGGATCATTGCGCAGGCGCATGCAGAAGAAAGGGGACCAATCTTGCTAAGTAATCGAAGCTTCAAAGTCGACTGATTGACTCTCTCCAAGGTTAATCGAACGATTGGTAAGATTTTCTAACTTTATTTAATTTCCTACCGCTTACGTAGAATAATATGTTAAAGTAATTAGTCAGACTTTTAATGAATAAAACTCGGTAAGTAATACAATAAAACTGATAGAAAATCATTTCTCCTTTCCTTTCTATAAGAGTGTATGTATATTTCTGCCATCTTACCTCGGGTAATAAATAAATGATTAATGTGCAAATATTAATATCATTAATAATGTAAAATATATTAGAAAATGACTGTGGATGTTCTGCATGTAAATAAATAAGGAAATAATCCACTCGACTAACATCATTAAAATAAGTAGCAATTCACTAAATACAGCAAGCTACACTCATTCAACCTACGTTAATCAATTAGACTAAGTGTGGAGAAATAAAGAGCCGATTAGAAATAACATTAGGGACGATCATTCATCCTATCAGTGCCATATTATTTTTTGGATGATTTATTACTTTATGGAACTATTGAAATTTGCTCATTTGGATGGAATCAAGGACATAATGGAGCTAGAATATCCTTTGAGAGGAGAAAAAAGCCCTCGTAGCTGACAATCTAATTGGTGATGGTGACAACCTCGAAAAAAAGAATTGATAATTTAGTGATACTTGAACCCATCCTTAGATCATGATTTTTTTCACAGTTCCACGGTTATAAGAAAGCATTCTGGTGATTTCTTCAGTGAGGCATTAACGAATCTCACATTGATTGAAGTGTTTGATCACTACTAAAAAAGCGTGATTTAGTGACTAAATTTTTAGTCGCTAATTTTATTTTTTTAGTCGCTATTTCATTTAGCGACTAAATAGAGACTAAATAATTTAGTCGCTATTTTTTTTTATCGCACTACTGAATGGCGACTAAATTTGATTTTAGTTTCTAATGTTGAGACTAAATAGCGACTAAATGTTAGTCGCTACTTAGTGACGAAACAGTGACTAAATAGAGACAACATATTAGCGACAAATTAGCGACTAAACAATGACAAAAGGGTATTTACAGTTTTGTCTGTAATTAATCGCTAATTTAGTCTCCAAATAGCGGCAAAAAACGTAGACTAAATAGAAACTAAACGTGAAATAGTGTGTTTAGTCGGTATTTAGTCGCTATTTGGTCGCTATGGGGGATTTTGTTTTTTAAAAAAATTCTTGATATTTCCACATATATGATATTTATATGTTATACTCTCTCTTATACATATTATAATAATATGAATATGAATATGAATATTTATATTATATTATATTAATATTGAATATAATAAAATAAAATAAATGGTGTGTGTGTGTGTATATATATATATATATATATATATATATATATATATATATATATAAAAGCTAAACATATATACAAAGTTACAAAAAGTGGTGCAAAATATGTATGCTACATAGAGAATTGACCTATATAATAAGACGATCTAGTCGTCTAATCCGGTGGTATGCTGGTCCTGTGAAGGTGAAGTATCTGTGCATGTACTAGGACTGGGAGGAGGAGGAACTCTGCATGTATCGGGCTCTTTATGAGGAGGAACTATGCCTGTCTCAGGCTCTTTAGGATGATCTGTGTGAGGAGGATCTGTAGTCATCTCAGGCTGAACAAGGAAATCAACCTGGTAGTCGATCCCGAACTCTTGCGCCCTCCAAATAAGATTCTGCAGCTTCATACGCAGATCTAGATCCTGAGTCGACAATCAGGTCTTTACAACCCCCATAATCTCATCCATAAGGCGACAACGAAGATCATCAAGCTCACTCTAAATAGTGTGTCTCATCGCATCATTGAAGTCCTCTGTGCTGGGCAATAAATCATGCTTTGGTCCTGGATGAGAGCGAGATAGTAAATCAGAAGCGGGGTAGTGTGAATCAGCTGCAGATCCAAGGCCATATACCCCGTAGAGACTCTTGCCCTTGTTCACTATGGCAGCCTCCAACCAAAGATGGTTCTTAAGAGATGGTAATCCTTGAGGCTTGGCAATCTGATCAGTTGTTGGGGATGTAGAAGAAGAACTGACAACAGTAAAAGAAGAATCGGCAATAGTAGAAGAACCCGCAGCAGTAAAGGAGGAGCTAAGACCCCGGGAAGCAACCTGCATCAGCTCCTGAAATCGAGCCTAAGTAATGAAAAAACAGTGGTTAGATTAGAGTTAAAGCATTACAATTTTTTTACATTTAAATACATAGAAAACTTACATGTGCCAGTCGCGATCGCTCATCAATAAAAGTCTTGTCGTTGTGCTCCTTCGTGTAGGTGTAACGAAAGAGAAACGGCGTAGTCGGCTTCTTCCCCTCTCTAAGAGTCTGTAAGAAACAATTAAGTTCATTATTAAATGCGAGGAAAAAGTGATATAATTATTATTAATTAAAATGTAAAAGAATGCTTTACCAAATTCTGCTCATGTGTAAATCACTTAAGAAATCCCAAGAAATGCAAAGCAATTGAATCGACACTTGTATAGAGCAATAAGGGGGAAAATGCATGGTTAACACTTAGTTTTGAGTGAAAATTCTCCCAAACTTAGCATTTTTAATCCCTAAATCCTATATGTGCTTCACACATATCAAACTCCCCCAAACTTAGCATTTTGCTTGTCCTCAAGCAAACTATGAAGCATAAATAGGCAAGCAAGCACTCATAGAGCACAAACCCTCAACTACTCCCATAATCCCCAAGCAAAGTAAAAAAAAATATGGCCAATCAAAGTTTAAGAAAGGAATATACAATTTAATCAACTCATCAACCAATTGTAAAAAGAAATCATGTTCAATTGCTAACCCATGACTTGTATTTGTAAAAAACAATGCTAAAAGATTTAACTCATGCACCAAAATGAGCAAGGTAGAAACTAACAAGCACCAGGTTTAGGAGGTCTAACTAAAAGGTAAATGTTAGAGGGCTCATGCTTCTAAAACTAGCCCCTTATTTCCATTAAAGTCTTAACCGACTCCTCAAACCAAGGCAGATCCCCACATGTCCCTAAGCCTTAAGCCAACTTATTCGTATGAATGCAATGCAATGCAATTTTTTTTCTTTCTTTTCTTCATATTTGAATTTTTCTTTTTTCTTTTTTCTTTTTATGGCAAAATTTTGCCTTATTCTAAGCAAGCATTTCCTCATCATGGATACTTAGCTTTGTTTTCGCGAATGCTCACATTTGTGATGCTAACACCCAGCTCTCCACTAAGGCCAATTTAAGGCACAATTGGTACTCATAAGTGAGAATAAACTCACTCATTGGAGTAGATGCAAGAAAATTAAACGCACAAATGAAAAATGCAATAAATGTAGGCTTGAAAAGACTTTTGTAGAGTTTTGGCCCACAATCAATGGTTAAGAAGGCGATTAAAAGCCTAATTTGGGAAAAGATTAGGGTTGGAGGCAAAGTCCTCACCCACATGCCCAAATGAGAACCCTCTTTCCCACAACTAAAAACCCTTAATTTTGAAATGCATTGAGTTAAAAATTTTAGCAAAGATTTCAACTTTCCACATTTACAAACTAACTTTCAAGGTTCAAAACATTTTGTAAAAATATTGATTAGAGGATTAAAATGCACATTCAAATCTTAAAAGTTGATTGACTCTATTTTACTAAGCATATATACAAAGATTTACAAAGGGAATGCAAATGTATACGTTTGTGAAAATATTTACTATAAGTAGCTATGTCATGGTAAAATTGAGAGAAAATTTTGAAAATTAAGCATAATTTGAAAGAAACACTAACAACATGAATTTCATTTATTCAAAGCATAAAACATAAAAGCATAAAAACATGGAATTTAAAGTAAATTTAGGCAAAATAAATGAGAAACTAACCTTATAGATGATTCAATCACACACAATTTATTAATTTTGTTGGGTAAATTTCGAAACAATAAATATAACCAACATTTTAAAAACCTTGCTTAACCCCCCCCCCCCCCCCCCCCAAACTTGAAGGAGACAATGTCCTCATTGGCTCAAACGATCCTTAAATTGATCCATGCGTGGCTTTTTTGCACAAATTCATAAACCAAATATCCCACAAAGCATGAAATCATCAAAATAAGTACTATTGAGACCTATGAATTTCATATTCATTCCAAATGCAAGTGCATATTCAATCATGACATGTGAAACAAAGAGTCCACACAATAATCAATTGAAGTCATGATGATGAGTGCACAACATTAACATTAGAATTAAATGAGATGCTTAGTGACCGAGTGGGTTGGGTGGGATGGAATTTGGTTGAAGAAGCAAATCATTCCAAATATGAACTAATAGTGCACAATATGCTTAGAGTAGCAATTCATGAAAACTGAAGTACAAGTATAATGGATGCTACGTAAACTTGCAAAATAGATATGAAATGACATGAAACATGAGTAATTGCTCAAGTATGTAGAATCATCAACAAGTGTTAGATTCACCAAAATCCATGCAAATAAAAAGAAATTAAAGAGAAATAAACAAACTACAAACTATTAAAAAGGATATATACAAAGTATACTTAAAACTTGGGTAGCTCCTAAGAGTGCTTGTTTGAAGTCACTTAGCTTGACCCTTCACCTTGTATCCTTATGGATACAATTTAACATGTGGGAGAGATCAAAGGGGTCCTTCAAAGGCCATCTAGAACTCTCTTGTTGGCTCTTGAAGCTTGACTTTTGATGATTCCATAGATTCTTCTTGTTTAGCTCCTTTCTTGCAAGACATTTGAGGATGTAAAATGGTGAAGATAGCATGGAAGCACTCACTTTATAGCTCTTCAAGACCCTCCAAGAATGGATCCATGAAGTTTGTAGGTTCCTTGGATTCTTCGTAGATAATTGTGATTCCACACCATTCATCTTTGTCTTCATTTAGGTTCATAGATGGAACAAATGAATTTGTATCTTGCCCCATCTCCACTTCCTCAAGAGCTTGGAACTCATCTAGACAACTCTCTTCATTAGGCTCATTTTTCTCTTCCTTTTCAAGCATTTTACCACCCTGCATTTGCCCTAAATAACATTCATTATCATCATAGAACATGGTTGAAGCTACTTGGTGATTTGCATCATCCTCCATCGGATTTGGAATGGTTGCTTCTTGGTAGTTGTAGGACTCTAGTGAAGGTTCTTCAAGTCCCATATCAAAATAACTATCCTCCACCAATGTGCCTTGTACCCCTCCATACCATTCATGTTCATATAATCCCCTTGGTTGCTTTTGATATGAACTTTCCCATTGGAGTTTATCATTCTCCATAGGATTGTAGTGATTATAATCCCAAGAGTAAGGTTGCATTTGATAGTATGGTTCTGGTGGATATTAGCTTTAGGGTGGTTGTGGGTAGGGATTCCTCTATTGACACCAATTTGTTGCATGAGCTCAACCACACCATTGACCTGCATAAGAAAAACAAGATTGATTATTAGCTCTACTAGCAATAAAAGAGTCTAATTGTCTAGATAGCTCATCAATTTTCCAAGATAAAATTTGGTAAGCACTAACATTATCAAGGTCTTGCATATTCATGTTCATGCCAACTTAGTAAAAGTAAACAAAGAGAACAAAAAAACATAGGAAAAAATAACAAAAACATAAAAATAAAGCCTAAATTAACCAATCAAATCCCTAACTAATATCAAAACAAAGCACCGACTCCCTGGCAACGGTGCCAAAAACTTGACTAATCCGCAAGTGCACAGTGTCAAGTTTTAGTATAGTAGTAAGTAGAGTGTCGATCCCACAAAGAATTATGGTAATTGAGTATTAGGTGGCTATGTTCTTAGATTATCTAGGAAACACAAATTATAAATAATAAACAAGAAAATAAATTAACTAGCTAACACAAATGGTAAAACTAAAAGCAAGAACGATCTAAATAAATACCAGCAATCAAAATATAAACCCCTAGAACTATGCTTCACCTTAGCCACTAATCCAAAGGTGAATCTAATCAAAACAAGTATCATTGGTGGTGGGATGACCCTAAACCCTCAAATTCCTATCTCTAGGCAACTAAAACATGTTAGAAATTACCCACAAACCCAACTCTCATTGCTAGCCCATGAATAACCTAACTTATTAAGACCTATGGTTCCCATTATCTCTTTAATCTCCTTTCTAGCTCTCACATAGATTAGAAATTAAGCCTCTAGTGTGAGGTTCTATAAGCAAACCCATATCTCTATGGCTATTTACCCATTGGAATGAATATGGAATGTTAAGGCCTTAAAACAACCATACACAACAAGCACACACACAATAGAACACAAAATTAACTAATCATCAATTAAAAACATAATCTTTTTCATCACAAATACATGGCTAAAG
>CANYLF014654802.1:0-11963 GCA_948193215.1 Bocquillonia castaneifolia
GATGGCTTATGATGATGATTTGGTTGAGAATTGCTTTGTTTGAGAATTTCCTTGGTTGTTCTTGGTTGTGTTCAAATGTTGAAAATTGATCTTGGGTGTATATTACTTATATGAAGTATGTGATGTTTATGTGTTTGAGTAGTTTTGGCTTAATATATGCCTGGTTAGTCGATTAAATGCTTATTGAGTTGCCAGCTCACCCCTTGGCATAATTTTTTAGGTTGAAGATAGAAGTCTACGTGCATTGCAAGAGAAGTTCAGGTTGGCCATTGGATAATGAACATTTTGTGCATTTGGTTTGTAAACAACATTTGTATGTAATTGGTTTTTAGGAATGACATATGACAAGTATGTGTAATGAATTATTTGATTGTATAAGGGTATATTGATATGTATATATAAGAACTTATTTTGCATATAAGATGTATGTGTGTTTTGTGTCATTGATATGTGTTTTCCTAAAGGTTTTTGATCAAGTTTTAGCTCAAAAATCATAGTTTCTCGAACCTCAAAGTCGCGCCCGCGACTGAGGAAATCGCGCCGCGATTTCAAAGTCAGTACTCTCTAACTCTCGGTTTCTTAGGTCGCGCCCACGATTTTGGCTGGTCCTGGCTGGTCACGCCCGTGACCTAGCCTTTGGTTTGTTTTAAATTGAGGTGTTACACCTAATTTGAGTTCTCGCTCTTCTGAAGGAAGTGAAGATTTGGCTCTTATCTACCCGAATTTTGTCTCATGCCTCTATGCATCTAGAAATGGTTTCTCAAATGTAAGACAGTGAATTCTAGCATATCCATTTGTTGAGTAACAAGTTTTTCCTTGGCCTTGTCTTGATCATCAGGGTATTAGATAACATCGTTCGAGAAAGATAAAATTTGCCTCCTGCTTTCGTAGCTTGCTAACATTGTGTAGTCATAGTGAAGCTCCAACATTTTCAGTTTGCGTTTGTATGTTCAGTTGCCCCAGATTGACCAGTATAATGATGTTCAAGCTGCTTTTGGAAGACGTGTGGATCAAATCTTAACTATTCTTGTTGGAGTCCTAGCTGGCTAAATTCTCTGTGGTGTATACTTGCAAGGGAGCATCCCACTTTTCCCGGTAAACATATCTCATTTTATTTTGTTCATGCCTTAACTTTTGCCTAGAGCGCCTCTTTACGAGGTTTTCACCCTAGCAGGCCATCCTAACTTTTACATAAGCCACCCATGAATGGGTTCTCAACTTATCGGGCTTTTATTTATTATTATTTTTTTATGCCTTAACTTTTGCATGAATTGCCTCTGCAGGGATTTTACAACTCATCAGGCCATTCATTTTTTTTCTTTTTCTCTTTTTACAGATATGACTATCGGGAAAAGCTATCCTTGATCATGCCCCCAGCTGACTCCAATGAGGTACACACAGTGTTGGTTCCAAGCTTGTGTGGGGCATTGTTAGAGTTTAGTTCAGTTGATCTCAGGGTCCATTGTCTAAGGAGTGTTGAGCAAGATGGATCTAATTGACATAGCTAGAGGAACCTGTAGTGAGGTCATGAAGAGGAACATCATCCTCATTGACCATCGAAGGGAATTGTTCTTGTTGATGATGACAATTGCGTCCATGGTGGAAACTTAGTATTCCTTGGCCGCTTGTCAATTCTGAATTGGGCCCATAACTGTTTTTCCCCCGGTGTCGGTTAAGAACTGGTCAATGTAGCAGGTGCATCTTTGAAGATTGTTCAACTAACATGGCCTTTCAAACAATCAGTTGTTGCTAGTCTCATATCTATTTCATCTTGTTCGCTTAGCATTTCTTTTCCTGGTATGAATTCAATGACATTAAATAATCAATTCTAATTCATTTAACAATGCCACAGGTGTGTACTTTACATGCTGGTCCTGATGTCGTTGTCATCATGGATTGTGTTCTTAGGGTTTTATGATTAACCTTTAATCAAGGATCTCACTCTTTACAGGCTTGATTGGGTTTGGTATCATGTTGATTCTTTGTACAAGCCGCTGTTTGTTGGTGTTTCAGCTCATCTCAAGGTTATCGCAGCTAAAGGACAAGCTGTCTGGATCAATGTAGTTCATGCTTTGCTGGTCTTTTAAAGCTTGGTATTATGACTCAAAAATTCATTCTCAAGTCTTGGTTGATCACAGATTTATTGGAAAACCTGTAGCTGCTTCTGTTTTTCTGTTCTGCTCCATAGTCGCTTAGATATGATTTGTTTTGCATCTCTCTGCTTCCTCGTTTTCATTCATTTTTTTATCATCTCTTTTTTTTTGCCTTGTCTTTTTGCCTAAGGCGCCTCTTTGCAAGGTTTTCACCTTAGCAGGCTTCCCTTAACTTTTGCATGAACCGCCCACGAATGGGTTTTCAGCTCATCAGGCTCTCCTAATTTTTTGTTTATTTTTTTTTTTTTAGTCACAGAGAGATTTTGACATTTTGTTTCAGCTTGTGAGGGAGCATGTCCGGAAGCAGTTTTTAGATGTTTTGAGGTGATCTCCAAGACCAGCAATCCTTGTTGGTGCTCTGCTTGACTTATGCTTGTGATGCCATTACTGATCATAACCGTTTCAGGGTAGAACATGATGCTTCTTCTTTCTTTTTTCAGTAACAGTAATTGGTGGACACAACAAGTATTTCCAGGCTTTGTAGCAATGTTAAATGAACCATCATGATATGGATTATTGTCAAAAAGATTATAGATGATTAATGTAGTGCATTCATGCCATGAAAGAAATGATAATTAAACAGAAAAAAATAGATGTTCTATTATTGACTAGGAAATAGAAACAACATCATTATTAGAAAACATAACAAATGTTCAACAAGTTGAGCTAAGGGCTGAAATTTCATCTATTGCCGCTCTAAGTGCTAGATTGCCCTGCCTCAGGATCTATGACCTCTCCAGCATCAATCAAGTCTTGGACTGCACATTTAAGTTTGATAAAATCATCAGTATGATGTCCGCCAACATGATGGAATTCACAGTAAGCATTCGAAACATAGTTCGGAGCTTTAGGGTTGGGAATAATCTTTGCTGGCTCTGTTGTCAAGAGTCCCTACTTTTCCAGTCTTTGAAAGACTTTTGATAGTGGAAGGTTGAAGTTTGACAACTGCCTGCGAAGCCTGATCATATTTACTTTAGCTGAGTCTCCGGCCTGCATAGTGGGACGCTCAGAGTTAAACTTGCCCCCTAGGTTTCTCGTTTTGTCGGCCTCTATCTCCTCAACTTGTAACCCATCATCATATAGGCCAGCAAAAGTTTTAGGATTCATTATCTGCAGAGTCTTTACCATGTTAGGGAGTACATTCCAGACCACTTTTCTGACTTGGTCCTTTTCAGAAGGTCTGTCTTTGAGCAAGGCTGCCTTGTTTCTCCATCTGGTCAAGAAGTCTACAAATGGTTCATTGTACCTCTGCTTAGTCATTTGCAGGTCTATTAAGGAAACCTCCAGCTTAGTGTTGTAAGCATACTACCCTATGAATGCTTCACAAAGCTCCTTCCAGTTGGACTAGACAGTGGCTGGAAGATGGTGGTACCAGTCTTGGGCTACCTCAATCAAAGATAGAGGGAACACCCCCACCTTCTGTTCGTTGTCGAGCGGAGTGGCCGCCATGATAGACCCGTATTGCTTAAGATGAAGCTTGGGATCTCCAGTACCATTGAATTTATGCATGTCTGGCATGGTAAATTTGGGAAGCAGTTTCTTCATCCCCTTGACCCCCATGTTTTCTAGGTCAAATTCTGTGTCTGACTTCTTTTCCCAGACCACCTCTTGTAGTTGTTCCATCTTCCTAGTCAGGGTAGAGATGGCATCATGATCCTCAGTTCGGTCTTCCCCTTCTGGAGGTCGGTTCTCAGGTGTTTTTGTATTGAGAGCATTATGAACTTCCTCCCAAATCATGTCCCTCACGGCATATCAGTTGGTTGTCTTGTTCCAGCCATCCTATCAATACTGTCTGTGCTTGAACTGGCCCTTTCTCTAATCAACCGGCTTCCTACTCTCCTCCAAGTAAATTGGGACTCAATATTGACTGCAAAATAGAAAGATCAGTAATATCCATGAGATGCATATGCATGTATGCATGTATGCATGTATGCATGACAAGTAAACAAGAAAATCGTTAGCTGTACATATAACAAATACTGCCAACAGGCACACCTTCCAACCTTATTTCTCCCACACACGTATTTCGTTGGTCAAAAGTTCATTTCCTAGGTAGGCTGGGGTACTTTATATCATCTATAGGGGATGATTGTACCGTCGTATATAAATACTCTCTCTAACTGTCCTGGCAAATAATAGCATTTATGATAATCCAGCCTATTATCCTTTTGCCCCCACTCTCGCTTTTAGGCTGGCAGAGTTTCAGCATAGGCTTTTAGGCTTGATTATCATAATTACTCATGGCAACATTACAACAGATAGAAATAGTAGGTACAACCTAGTGGAAACTTCTATTGTCCATTTCATGCTGGGTTTTGACTCTTTGGTTCGACTAAGAAGGCTCCCACAGAGTCGGACTCCCATTAACCATTAATAAGATGGTAGGAGAACCAGTATGAGTTTCCCATTAACCGCGACTCATTAACCATTGCCAGGATGGTAAGCCGGGTAGGATACTCAATCACTATGAGTGGTCCACTGATAATACAATCCAAGAAACTGGTGTGGAATCGTTGAATTGCATTATAAATGGTATAGGGGTTTAATAGGGACCCGTAAAATGCAGATCTACATGCAATGCAAAAGAAAACAATGACCAAATTAATTAAAAAGATGGGAAATTGCTCAGAATCTTCATTCATTTTTATTTGTAAAAACTTCCCCAGTGGAGTCGCCACTGTGGACAGAGCGCCCGAGATGCGTCTTACCGCTGCCCGTCGGTTGGTGTCCAATAGCAATGGTGACATACCCACTAAACGGATTTTTTCTTTTTAGATTTTTATGAAAAATGTGGAGTCGCCACCCGAATTGCTTCGGGATCACCTAGTGATTAACAAACGGGTAGATTCATTTGGAAAATCCCATTCGTCATCACCACCAGATGATTTCTGGGTTCGGAATGAGTCATCCATACTAAGGTAATTTCTCATTTAATTAAGTAATGAGGTCATTATTTCCCATCATAAACAAACAATATAAAGCGATAAATCACCCGAAAAATAGAATGCAATGCATGGACGCACCTAATATTATTTCTAATCAATTTTTGTTATGCATTAAGTCCACTATAATTAACCCTGATTGATTAGAGTGCGATTGGCTGGTATTTAGTGACTTTCTATTTATTTTTATAGTAATTAGCCGAGTGGATTACTCCCTTATTTATTTACATGCAAAACATCCACTGTCGGTTTCTAGCTTATTTTTATTTTTATTTTGAGGTTAATATTTGCACATTAATCCATTTTTTTATATTTTTTTTGGGATATATGAAAATAGTAATAACAATCATATAACCTTAGAGAAAGGAAAGGAGAAATGAGTTTCTACCGCTTTTATCTACTTATTTACTGGGTTTAATTTATTTAATGTCCGATTAATTATTTTACAAACAAATCTAGGTGATTTACACAAAATGTAAAGAAATCTTACCGATCGACCAATATACCCGGGAGAGAATAGACCGATCGACCACGAAGCTCCGGACGGTTTACGACTTAAAAATTTTCATTTTTGGTCCTCTGTCGTGAAGATCCGGCCACATATTTGGTCATTCGGATGCATGTTCATCTTGAACCCATGAATCATGGTCAACAAGGGAGAGATTTGTTGGAATGGATGAACATCCGGCCAGACCATTGAACATCCGACTGGACCTGCACTTTTTCTTCCTTAATTTGGGTTCTTTTGGATCTTACATGCACTGATGTATTTACAATGTACAAGCTATTTACAACATATACAGACTCCTAAGGAACAATTCTAGACGTTCAAAATAAATTAAAACAACATCCAAAAATCTAATAAAAATACATTGAAAATTTAGATATTATAATGACCCAGCTCCAAACCTAAATATTTTATGTCCAAAACTCCCCAACTTTCACATAAAATTCATATATATTGTCAGAACATCAAACAAAATTAGTTGAGAAAGAAATAAAAATAACAGCCATTAACATGAATGAAGCGTGTAGAGACATGGACTTATTCTGAGTATATGGATGGTTGGTTGCCCTCATAAATGAGATAGATTACCGCTTTGGGTAGTAGTTGAGCTGTTGAATGATTGAAATTTGATGAGATGGGAGTGAAAACCGTCATTTCGAGTCCCTTAAGATCCTTTGTTTTAGTCTCTGTAACTTGAAGTAAAAAAAATGTATTATTTTATTTTTTTAAGGTTTTCTCGAAACTTAGCTAACCCTAAAAATGGCCGACCCCTGTTTTCAGTGTTATAAGTTTGATTATATACCTGCCAAAATTAGGGTTATTCTCTCGACAGAGAGAATAACTTTAATCCGACAGATAAAACCTCTTTTTCAGTGTGGCAGGGTATTAAAATTATTTACATTATCCGTCAGATTCTCCTCACCCAATATTATGCTTGCCAGTCAAGAACATCCGGTTGGACCATTGATCATTCGACCGGATGTTCCCTCTTTGGCCTACTGGGCTTGGGCTTTCAAAACGATTTTCTGGGTCATTTTAGCCATATTTAGAGTTCGGACAAATATTAAGACACTTGTTCGGACTCTAAATTAGGCCGTAAATACATTAAAAATATTTGGCATTTTCAAAAATGATTTTTTAAATTTAATTTTTTTTTTCTTTAGCTCACTTCTACGAGAAATGGGGTGATCAATTGGTCTAAAATATACTAAATTCATCATTAGGCTCCCGGGCCGCTTCCACATACCTGCATCCAAAAATTCAGTGCATACACTAATCTTCATGATGTTGTTGATATGGACCTTAAGAAGGCTTCTACAATATGGAAAAACATCCACAAATCTTGTGTAGAAGATACAGATGTCTTCAATTTCTTCAACAATAATGTTTTAGTCCAACTGAGATCTGGGAGGAACACATCCTTCTGGTATGATAACTGGACAACCACTAGGCCCCTTCATCTTAGGTTTCCTCTCATTCACAATCTCCAGATATACAAAACCACCACTGTTGTAGCATTAGCCTCAGATGGTTGGAGCATTGCTACTCGGCGCAGACTTCGAGTTGGAGAAGCACAATAGCTTATTTTACTCCGCCACCTCACAGATGCAATTGTTCTAAATGTCAATGGGGATTTGGATAGATTAATGTGGATGGGTAATTGCAATGGGTATAGATCGGCTTCGTTCATTCCAAACTTCAACAACGACAATAATCAGAATGCAGCTTCATCCTTCTTTAAAAGCCTATGGAAAAGAGTTGCATCACCAAGAGCTCTTCAGTTTGCATGGCTTTCTTGCCTCGGAAAGGCCACCACTCTCTCCTTTCTTGTTTCTAGAGGTATTTTGATTAACTCATCTGACTCTTGTCCTCTTTGCTCTGGTTTTCATGAATCAATAGACCATATTATTCTCACTTGTATTAAATCATGACCCATTTGGAACTAGTTCTACAAAAAAATTGGGATCTCCACTATAATGCCTAATTCATTATCTCAATTCTACGACTCCTGGATCTCTGCTATGCCCTCTTATCATTACAAGACTCTCTGGTGTTCTTTAGGGTACTTTATTGTATGGGAAATTTGGAAAAATAGAAACACAAGAATTTTTCAAGGAAAATGTACAAATATAGAAGGAACTATTCTGGTTTGTATTTCTCAAGCAGTTTTCTATTTTAAGAATAGGAATTCTTCTTTTCCTTATTCTTCTATAGACGTGTATAGATCCTTTGCTGCTATTTTTGGCGTGCATTAAGTTGTTCCCCACTAAGTTAGTTTAGCCTCTGTGCGTTACCTTCTTAGCGGGTTTTTTCTTTGTCACTTCTTGTAGCTATGAATAATACCTTAATTTATAAAAAAAAAAAAAAAGCTCTAATTCTTGTAGAAGCATGTGATATTGCTAATAGAAAAATGATTTATTCCATATATAATGAAATAGTACTAGTTTGTTGTATTCAATCCACATATATACTAAATGAACATTAATGCAATTGCACATTTATTAATTTCCAACCCCATCATAGGCTGCAACATCTTCCAAACAAAAGAATGCTAAAAAGAAAGAAGTTAATAAACAAGTTCTAATTTTAAGAGATGGTATTCATGAAGTCGCGGAAGCTCTTAAAGATTCTCCTCATGAATTTGTCAAAGCTTCTCAACTTCCAATTAGTACCGAAGAAGTATGGAAGCTTTTAATGGATTTAGAAGTTGAATTGAGCACCATCTCGACTTCATACTTATTTATAATTCAAAAACCTGATATTCTCAGAGGATTACTTGGATGTCGATGGGAATTTCGTAAAGGGTTTTTGAATGAGATGATGAAAAATGCTTAGTTTATTTATATTATCATTAGTATAGACTAAAAACTGATATAATATATTAATATTTTGGTTTTTTTTGAAAAAGAAAAGAAGTATTTCATTAAAAATAATAATCAATCAGTATAACTTGTAATAGACAAATAAATTCTGCTGTAATCAAGAAATACATATAGATTATAACATAAACATAGAATTTTCCTTGAAATTCTTCAATCGTGTTAAGAGATCAATTGTAGACAGCGCCTTGACTGCGTTTGGCACATCGACAAGAAACTCAATCCACTCGGTGACCATATTAAGCCATAAATCAACTTTATTGTCATGGGACAAGTCTTTAAATGAGTCCGATCTTCGGAACATCAAATTCAAACTCTCTTTCACTTCCATGATGGAAAACAAACAAACTCTCATAAAGAGAGACAAATAAACTTTCATTAAGGAAGACAGAACAAAAAAGACAATAAATAAAAATCCAAAACAAATAGATCTAGCAATCTATTTGTTAAAGAAATTATTAATCATTATTTTGGAATTAAAATGATAGTACTGAATTGTTTATTTGGGTACGTTTGCAAGTCTATGTCTAGGACTTTAGATTGTTGAGATGGAACAACAAAAGCTATTAAATATATTAATTATTGTTTTTGGATTTAAAACTTGTTGACTACATATATTGTACAGGTGAAGTAATAAGGAAAAATAGTTAATTATGTGCCAACTGATTTGTAACTATGTAAAATGGTTTGAATATATTTTATATGAAGGGCATTCTTGTAATGATCATATTATATTCTTGAAGGAACCCATCCTTTATTTTTCCCTCTTCCCAAGCAGGAGAGGGATTCATTATAACCCTAGCCGTCCTTTCCTTTCCTTTACTCTACTTTAAAAACCCTTCCTTTCCTTTACTCCCATTTTTCCCAAACAGAGCGTTAAGGGCTGCAATTTTGTTGGGTCAAATAATCTTGCATT
This sequence comes from Bocquillonia castaneifolia, assembly GCA_948193215.1. Lineage (NCBI taxonomy): Eukaryota > Viridiplantae > Streptophyta > Magnoliopsida > Malpighiales > Euphorbiaceae > Bocquillonia > Bocquillonia castaneifolia. The sequence goes on from CANYLF014654802.1 coordinate 9,399, forward strand.
TCTTGGCAATTTAACTCAACTCAATGAGTTGGATCTGCCCACATTACAACACAAATGGGCTTCGGTCCAACCACATCTAAAATGACTAGTACTAGCCAAATGGGTGGTTGGACCTTAGCTATTACTAATGCATTATTATTCTTGTATGTTAGCAATGTGGGATATTTCAACACTCCCCCTCAAGTGCAACTGGGTTTTTGTCATTTATTGTGCATGGCCCAGTTGACACTTGCAATTAAACTCCCTCTTAAACATGAATTATTAATTGAAATGCAGCGGCATCACCGGACCGATCCGTTGGGACTGGATATCCAGACGGACAACTTGAAATTAAGAAACTGGGCCAAACCGGAAATTAACAAACCGGGCCAAACCTGCTCTGATACCATATTGGAATTATTAAATGGGTGGAGCGTGACAAATGAGTAAGAGCGTCAAAAGCCCATGTTGTAACACAGATGGGCTTCGATCCAACCATATCCAAAATGACTAGCACTAGCCAAGTGGTGGTTGGACCTTAGCTATTATTAATGTGTTTTTACTCTTTTATGTTAGTAATGTGGGATATTTCGACATTAGAGGGACTGAGATTCCATACTCATTCGAAAACCTTGTTAAACTCACACGGTTGGATCTCTCATTTTGAAATTTAAGTGGTCAAATCCCCTCCTCCCTATGAAATCTTAAGAACCTTATTTCTTTAACAATTAAAAACAACAATCTTCTCAGCGGTCCGATTCCTAATTCTTTTGGAAACCTCACTCAACTCGAGTCATTATATTTATCAAACAATCGATTGACAGGTCCTATCCCTTCTCAGCTACTTAGATTATCAAGTCTAACATATCTTCATTTATCCAACAACATATTCACTGATCAAATATCTCAATTTCAACATAATGCATCACAACAGAGTTATATTGATTTCAACAATAGCAAACTGCATGGACAATTTCCAAGTTCAGTTTTCAAAATTGTTTCTTTGAAGGTTCTTATTCTCCCATCAAATGATAAATTAACAGGAAACCTTTCTTCTTCTATTTGTCAGCTAAAACACCTTCAAATTTTGGAATTGTCCAGTAATATCTTCGGTGGTTCCATTCCAAAATGTGTAGGACAGCCTTCAGGTGTTACATCTTGGCATGAATTATTTCAATGGAACTATCCCTCCTTCATTCTCAAAGGGTAATACCTTGAAGTATTTGAACTTCAATGACAATGAATTGCAGGGAAAAATTCCTCCATCCATCATCAATTGTACGAGTTTGGAAGTTCTAGATTTGGTGATACGTTCCCCTTTTTCTTAGGAGCTCTTCCTCAACCGAAAGCTCTTATGTTGCGATCCAATAAGTTGCATGGCTTGCTCATAAATTTCAATCATAAATATTCATTTCCTATGTTGCAGGTCTTTGACCTCTCCAACAATAACTTGAGTGGACCATTGCCATCATAGTATCTTCATCATTTTAAGGCTATGATGATGATGCATTTTGATTCTCATATTACATACATGGGGAGAGAAACTATAGGGTATGATTATTCTGTGAAATTGACAATTAAAGGATCAGAAATTGAGTTTCTAGAAATTCAAACAATCCTTATGGCCATTGATTTCTCACAAAACAAATCCACAGGAGAAATTTTCCAAAGTCGATTGGAAAGCTCAAAGCACTCATAAATCTCAACCTCTCTCATAATTGCCTCACAGGCAATATTCAATCATCACTAGGAAATTTGATTAATCTTGAATTCCTTAGATTTATCTTCAAATTTTTCTTGTTGGAAGGATTCCACAGCAACTGGTGGCTCTCTAATTTCTCTATGTATTCTGTGTGTCATATAACCAACTTGAAGGATCCATTCCCACTAGCAAGCAGTTCAACACATTCGACAGCAGCTCATATGAAGGAAATGTGGGATTATGTGGATTTCCATTAAAGAATGAATGTAAGAGTGGTGAAACTCAACAACTGAATCTACCAAAGGAAGAAGACTCAAACTCCGAAAATGGATTTGGATGGAAAGTTGTGTTAGCAGGGTATGGATGTGGAGTAATCTTTGGTATTGTTGTTGGATTTGTTATATTCAAAACAAGAAAAGAGTCATGGTTTGCAAGGATGGGTGAAGCTGAAGGCTATCTTTGGTGAAGAAAATTTGACAAGTTCAAGAACACTCAAAAATTTTCTCTTTTATGTTCTATGCTATTATTTTGTATGGTTACTTTCCTTCTAAATATACCTCTTTTCTGGTAAAATATAGTCGATAAAATTGGATTTTATGTTTTTTCAATTTAGGTACATGGTGGTGGATGTAGTTGTTTCAAAACTGTCTTGGTTGGAGATTTACTGCAGTACTCCTATATATTACGTGTGCTTTTAAATCTTCTTTTTCATTTTCTGTAATTCTAAAAGGTGACATTTTGTATAAAGACTTTATTTTCTGAGTGTAAAACATATGTCATTGAAAATTTTATAATTTGTAATATATTTTAGCATCAAATTGGTTAAAATAATTATTGAATATTTCTTTTCCTATAGCTAAACAAATATTTAAGATTTAAGATAA
>CANYLF014655163.1:0-11610 GCA_948193215.1 Bocquillonia castaneifolia
TGTATTTAAGCTTTTCTTTAATTTTTTTAAATCTTTCAATTATTTTTGTTTTGTATTGCCTTTTAGTTGAATAAGTGATCTCTGTTAAAAAAAAGGAAGAATTATTTTTGGTGTAATTGTTTATTTTGAAGTTAGATTTAAAGTGGATATTTTTATTTTTTAAAATGTCATTGTCTATTTAACAAATCAAAATTTATTTTTGGGTGTAAGCATATAAACACAAATGCTATTTGATTTTCATTTTAATTTCTTTTCTTTTTGGCCTAATGTTAAAAAAAATTCAAACCTTTTTGATTTTTTTCAATTATAGCAAAACCTTATAATTTTGTCAATTTTAGCCAAACCTTACAATTTGATGTTTCAAAATTGATTCAAATTGATTAAATTATACTTAAGTAAAAACCGTATTATATTAATTTAAGAATTTAAGAATTTTATTTTGTTGGTTAGTGGTTACTGGTTAGGGTTAAAAGTTAAAAACATAATATTTAATAATTATTTTTTTAAAAATTAATAAATTACCTTTAAAAAAATAAATTGTAAATTTTTTATAACACCTTATCTTCTATTTATAATTATGAACCAATAAAAATCATTAATTTGTATTCAATTTGTTAGTTATATAAATTAAGACATTTTTTGTTCAGATTGAATCCCTGTATTTTTATTTTAGTTCACATTGGGTCCCTTTGTTAACGGCGCGTCCAAATCTCGTTAACAGAGGGATCCAATGTGAACTAAAATAAAAGTACAGGGACTCAATCTAAACAAATAAAAGTATAGGGACCTAATGCTAAAAAAAATAAAAATAAAAGGATCTAAATATGCGTTTTACCTTTATTTTAAGTCAAAAAAATCATATATTAATCATTCACAACTTTCAAATTGGTTATATTTATCGACTGAGTTTGGGGTAGAAAATAACATTAGCCCAAAAAAAATACAATCACTAATATATCAAGGTTAGAGGTAAGAATTGATGGGAATATCAAAATATGGAAAATTCTACAATGCTTTTTATCATGTAATATATAGTCGTTCAATTACAAATAAGACTTGCTTTATGACAGCCAAAATAATGATAATAGAAAGCATCCAAAATAAAGCCGTGTCAAACATTGTATTCATATATGATAATTAATGTACTAGTTGAACACAAGATATCTATCTATATTTTTGAAATCAATCAATATCACCATGCATTCAGTTTCATTCAAAAATATATACTTTTTCGGATTCGACAATTAATGAATTTTCACTAGCTTGAAGATTTTTTTTTTTTTTTGAACTATAGCTTGAAGATATTTCACTAGTGTGTATATGGGTGCAGTGAGCACAATTGCAATGCACTATCGATCGATCATCCAATCAAAATAATTTTCATGAGAGTAATTTGACTTGAATGACATGCGCAATATTATATATATAGGGGCATTATTTTTTTTCTTTGAATGTCTAGAAGAAAATTATAATTACCTGCTAATTAAAATGAGGGCCAGCAAAACAAAAAGTAATCAAAGTAAGCCATGGAAAGTGCTGTGGGGACTATCAGTGCTACTTTAATTACTCATTGTGTTAATTTAATGGCCTTATCATAATCTCTCCTTATTGGAATGACCAGCCAGAATTTTAGATATGATTTGAAAAAAAAAACAGAGAGAGAAAGTTAAGAATTATGGCACCGAATTCATCGATTTCTCGTTGTCCATTTGTTTGTTAAATTACCTATATAAAGATCATTTGTTTAGATATTTTAATACATACCAAAACACTAACACACATAGCACAAGCACAACAAACCGAAAGGGAGAGAAAATATTGTGAGGAGTGGGTGAGATAGTCGGATATGTTTAAAATTTAAGAAAATTGTGAGTTAGAGTGTTTAGGTAAAATTCTCTGGGTACCCTCTGGCTATTTTTTTTGGGTTGTAGATGTGAGAAAATATTGTATTTTATATTTTATGGTTGTCACAATTTTCACATAGTGAATATTTTTCTCGGTTGTCTTTTGACAACGGCCCTGGCTTTTCTCCTATTTTGGAGTTTTCCACGTAAATCCTTGTCTTGTTAATTTCTCTGTGGTTGTTTGACTATTTTTATTATTTTTATTAAAGGTAGTCTATGGGGTAAAAGGGAATTTTTTCCTAACAACTGGTATCAGAGCCTGGTTGGTGTATTAATATTTACTTATCGGATGCTCTATGGTTGCCACTAAGGTGGGCCCTTCACATCAGAAAATAAGTTAGATTATTATTTACTCCTTTTTTTTAAACCTACAAGTACTTTTGGTGCGGTGGAGTTTTAGTGTGTGTTTTACACTAAAATAAAATCGGAAAAAATGTCAGAAACTAAATTTGATGTTGAGAAGTTTGATGGAAAAATTAATTTTGCCTTATGGCAAGTCAAGGATTTGTTAATCCAGTCTGGATTGTACAAAGTATTAAAGGGAAGGCCAATCTCTTTGACTAGCGGAAAAGATTCAGAAATGTCCGGTGACAAAAGTGGAGACTCAGGAAAGTCCACAATGAGCGATGAAGATTGGGAGGAGCTAGATATGAAAGCTACCAGTCAAATTTGTCTCAGTTTAGCAAAGAATGTTCTTGCTAATTTGGTTGGACTGTCTATAACAAAGGAGATCTGAGATAAACCTGAAAATTTGTACCAGTCAAAGAGTTTTTCAAATAGGTTCTATTTGAAGGAGCAATTTTATAAATTGCAGATGGAGGAAGATACAAAGATTTCAGAACATCTGAGTGTCCTGAATGGAATTATTTTTGAATTGGAGACTCTTGGAGTTAAAATAGATGAGGAGGATAAAGCCCTGCGACTTATCTTGTCTCTTCCACCTTCGTACAAACACAAGCAACCCATTTTAATGTATGGGAAGAAAACTGTAGTTTACTCTAAGGTGATGAGTAAATTAATTTCTAAAGAAAGAATAATGAATGCAGAAAGCAGACCTTTAGAAAATTCAGTGTTTGCTGCTGTGAGCATGGAAAGAAGAAGAAAATCTCTAGGAAGAAAATTATATGCTGGGGATGTGGTCAAACTGGCCACGTAAAGAAGAATTGCAGGAAAGGTGGAGCTAGTTCGGCCAATAGCTCCAGAGAAGAAGATAATGTTACCAATATTGTCTCCCTGGATGAGGAAGATGGTGAATTTCATTAGAGAAAAATATGTCCTCATGCCATGATTGATATCACTGGAGATGCCATGAAAGAGGATGTATGATTGGTAGCAGTCCACGGATTTGCACACGGGTATTGGCTGATAATTATGCAAGGTGTGTGGTGGAACAGAAGAATGTCGATGGCTAATGAACTTTCGGAAAATCAGAATGGAAGTTGCACCATAATTTATTAACAAGATTTTTGACATGGACCGAGATGAAATTCTTGGAGTTTGTATTAATTCCAAATGGTTATACTCTTTATGGTGGAGTATGATAATTCTTATTTAAGAATTATGATTGTCAGTGATAGACAATGTTTTGTTAGCGGGTGATTTTTTTTTAAAATCATGGTGGAGATTGTTAGATATGATTTGAAAAAAAAAAAAGGAGGAAGTCAAGAATTACGGCACCAAATTCACCGATTCCTCTTTGTCCATTTGTTTGTAAAAAAGGCCATTTGTTTAGACATCTCAATACACACCAAAACACTAACACACACAGCACAAACACAACAAACCGAGAGGGAGAGAAAATATTGTGAGGTGTGGGTAAGATAGTCGGGTGTGTTTAAAATTTAAGAAAATTGTGAGAATTAGAGGGTTTGGGTAAAATTCTTTGGGTACCCTCTAGGTATTTTTCTTGGATTTTGGGTGCGAGAAAAATATTGTATTTTATATTTTGTGGTTGTAAAAATTTTAACATAGTGAATATTTTTCTCAGTTATCTTTTGACAACGGCCGTGATTTTTTTCCGATTTTGGAGTTTTCCACATAAATTCTTATCTTGTTAATTTCTCTGTATTTATTTGACTATTTTTATTAAATGTAGTCCGTTGAGTAAATGATAATTTTTTTCCCAACACAGAAGGCATTAATTCCTGCAAAATTTTTATATATTTATGCCCCTTCTCTTCAATTATTGGATAATTTACCCACCACGTTAAAAACACAAGTCAATTTCTTGTACAAAATTAACCTATATATATAAGTTGAAAAAATTATTTGGTATTATATAATTGGAGTATTAGAAAGGAACCAAATTCTCTCACTGGATCCAACAACTCCAGATTAAAATCTTCCTATATATGAATATTTTGATTTTGTTGATGATTCGAAAAACGTCATTACTCATTAGCCAAAGTACAAATTATTATGAACTGGAATTCAAGGGTACAGCCCTTTTTCAGTAATTTTCTATTGTCTGTATTTTGGATTTATATATAAGCCCACTTTAATTTTCCATTTTTATTTTTCTTTCCTTTCTTTTTCTTTGACCAACGAAAAAATGAATTTCTTTTTATCCCTTTTCTTTCTTTAAGAGGCTTCCTATCCGAATTAATAATTTATCACCACCAGCGCTCTTTCTCTAGCTCACTTGCATACACACATAAAAACCCTTTTACGTGTATTATATATATATATATATAAATTGAGACCTTTTTTGTAAAGAAAATATCAAAGAAACATGGATAAGTACTTATTTGGTGCAACAGTAGTAATTTGCATGCTTTGGAGCTTTGCCGCCATTGAAGCAGCTCCACAAGGTTCAGTCATCACCTCCTTACCTGGTTTCAGTGGCGCTTTCCCTTCAAAACATTACTCAGGGCAAGTGATCTTCCATCTCTTTTCTAACTAAATTCAGCTCATTTCAATGTATAGAATTTGTCATATCAGTCTTTTTTTCAAGTTAATTATGACTAATATATATATATGTCTTCAACTCAATTCTTGTGCAGATATGTGAACTTTGATCAGAAGAATCTTTTCTACTACTTCATTGTTTCTGAAAGAAACCCGTCAAAAGATGCCGTCGTTTTATGGCTAAATGGTGGACCTGGTTGCTCCAGCTTTGATGGATATGTTTATGAACATGGTACGTGTCTCTGTATATTCCATATATCTACCTATCTATTTTATTCATCAATATTATTTGCTTAGCTTCATTTTTCACTCTTAATATATATATATATATACACCTTATTTTCTTTATGTATTTTACATATTTTTTTATATGTGCATTTTTTACTAAGATCAAGATGAATGTAATTATTATTATTATTAATCATTAGTCATCTAAAAATCTCTTGGTTTAATATTTGCAAGTTGAGGATGAGTGTAAACCATGACTATTAAAGCTTTTAAAGATCGATGGAGACATTTAATTTGGTCTTTTTCGATTTCATTTTCAGTTGGGGACAGGCAAATGATTTTGCCCTTTTTGTATTTGATAAATAATCAACGATCCATTAATTATTTGATGTGCATGGTCATAGATGATGAATATATATATATACATATATATATATAGAACTAATTTATAATTATTTTTTTCTTCAATCTCAAGATCATCAGCTGTTAGCCATATGGCCAACAAAATTTTCTGCCTATGCAATGCAAGATCTCACATTCGCACATCAGTCAACATCCAACCCTACCCATTTCTTTTGTCAAATCAAAGTCAAGCCTATTTTTTTAATTGAATCTTTAATTTCAAGAGTTTTAATTGAACAATTAATTTTTGTTGTAATATATATGTTACTTAATTATTGATCGAACTCTTTCCACATGATCGTCCAATAATATACTATATTAATTTAATTTGTTTTTATTATTGTTACTTAATCATTTGATCTAAGTAGGGATGGCTCAGGTTTGGTTAAGGTCAGTTCAATCAGGTATTACTTTAAGTTAATAATGGATCCATTATTATTCAATAAAAAATCATTTAAAAAAATAAAACTTAATTAATATAGACCCTACCTTCCAATGTCTTGTTTATTTCATATGAAGAGTTTTTTTATCCCTAATTAATTAGCATACACGGATGACATCATTAACATATATAGGAAGGGGGGAAAAGGAAAGTATTTTATTTAAAATAATTATCTTTAATTCAAAGAAGGTAGAAAAGAAAATGAAATTTAAACTCTGATAATTATGTATTAATGTGCATATCTTATTCAATCATTAAACTGTAAGCTAATCCAATATAATCTATGATGCACGGAAACTCTTCCAAACTATCGTTTCCAAATTTTGAAAATGTTTCTGTGTCCGAAACTTTCGGAAATCTATAGAAAACATTTCGAGACCATTTTTGAAATTTTTAAAAAGTTTCGGATCCGTGTCCTTAATTTTTAAAAAATTAGGAAACTCGTTTCCTAGAAAAAAAAAAAAGAAGTCTTTTTTAAAAAAAAAAATCCTAACCCTAATTATATTAAAAAAAAAAAACTAAATCTAATTATATAGGATTACTACCACCACTCATAATCACAATTTCAAGGTTGATTGTATTGTCCTCCATTAGTTTTATGCGAGATTTAGTTTTTTTGTTTTTGTTAGTTTAAACATTATATGGATGAAAATTTTACCATTTTGTATAAAATTACATTATAATAATATCTTATATAAATGTGAACACATATATATGAAAAATTAAAATTTATAAAATTACCCCTATATTTTTAATATCTACACGTTTCCCCCACGTTTTGTGTCCTATACTTTTTAGAAATCTCATTTTCCCTTGTCGTTTCCGTGTCCCCGTTTCCGTTTCCATACTACCTAGAATATAATAATATAACTTTTTTTTCTCATATATATATATATATATATATATATATATATATATACAGGGACGGACGCACATTGGTGCCAAGGGGGTCATTGGGCCCCCTCAAAAATTTCTACTAGACCCCTAGACTTCTATATATGTATCTTATATTTCTTTAGTCCCCTGTATAAATATGTCAATCCAATTATAAATATTTCATGCATCTAATTTTTCATCTAAATTGTCTACAATAAATTTAGATTGTATATACGTATCTCATTATAGTATAGGAAATGTGGTAAGTATCTAAATCGTCTTGTATAATTATTGTAACCGAACATTTTGTATGTTAAACTAAATGGAATGCTTTAAACCTTTTAATCATTAAATTTATTTAAAAGCACATTCTATTTATCATTTGAATTTTTATAACTGGAATTTCAAATGTAATATAAATTCTGGTTTTTAATTTTATAAACCAAACAAGTTCTATAGGAATTAAATTATAATTTCTTATTTAACCAAAATCACATATCTTATTTTCATTCTTATTATATTTCATTTCTATTTTTTTCCAATTCCGAAGTGCCTATCAAATGACACCACTAAAGTTATAAAAAAATTTAATTTGAACCCCCTAAATAAAATTTCTACGTCCGGCACTCTGTGTGTGTATATAATTTTTTTCTTTAAACTTTTGGCCTTTTCTGGATTTTCCAATTAAATCTATATATGTACATGCATGCAGGACCATTTAACTTTCAAGAAGGGCAGCCAAAAGGGAGCCTACCCAAATTGCACCTCAATCCATATAGCTGGTCCAAGGTAATATATATATATATATATATTTCTTGATAAGTTTTTATTAATTTTTCCACTACCATGGATACAAATTATACTTCTGCGATGTTTAATAATTAACATCTCAAGTAATTTGTCGAGAACTTATATTGACAAATTTTAATTTCATATAGGTTTCAAATATAATTTATTTGGACTCTCCTTGTGGAGTTGGGCTCTCTTACTCCAAAAACACTAGCAAACATATAAGTGATGACTTTCAAACAGCAGCTGATACACATACTTTCCTGCTTAAGGTAATTACAATTCTGAAAAGAAAAAAATTCCAACAGAACAAAAAAAAAAACAAGAAGAATTGTTGGTTTTATATTAGTTTATATCATCAATCATACCAAATGTAATTGAATTGTAAATTGGAGACGTTCTTTAATTCATATAAAAAATGGCATTGATCTACATTAATTATATATACTGTATATAATTAATTATGTTTAACTATATATGTAATGTACGTTCTGTTATTTGCATTACAGTGGTTTGAATTATATCCAGAATTTGTTAGTAATCCATTTTATATATCTGGAGAGTCTTATGCCGGGGTTTATGTGCCTATGCTTGCTTATGAAGTGGTAAAAGGTATGCTATCTATATATGTATTTGTGTTTAGTGACATATTTCTCTGAATTTACACTTTTTTTATGAATCTGAATTTACAATTAATTACATATTTTTCTTGTAGGAATAAAATCTGGCCAAAAACCCATCATCAATTTCAAGGTATATATATATATATGTATGAATGTATATTTATCAAAAATTTATTTAGAACATATGTGTGTGTGTGTGTAAATTAATCATTTTAGACTAACAAACATATTGTTTAAAAATTAATGAATGCAGGGTTACTTGATAGGTAATGGAAAATCAGATAATCAATTTGATGGCCGTAATGCTCTTGTCCCTTTCGCACATGGGATGGGTCTTATCTCCAATGATATTTTTGAGGTTGGAGAAACATATACATGTTTTTTTCCCCTTTTTTTCCTTCTTCTAGTTACATATAGACCTTTATAAATATTTTTGGGTTGCTCATATAATTAATTAATTAAATCTAATAAATTAAACTCTTGCAGGAAATCAACAGGAATTGCAAAGGAGATTATTCTAATCCTTCAGCTGAGTGCGAGTTAAGCTTTGACAAACTAGACAGAGTAAGACAATTTTCCTGCTGACGTGCATCTTCCACCTTTAATAAGTTTATTTCCCATAATTTAACTGCCAATATTTCGTTGCTTTAAATAATAGCATGCTCCTTAAGAAAAAGATGGAAAAAGTACTGATATAAAAGGAAAAGAATGTATCTTGAAAAAGTTGACACAACACAACTTCTTCTTCTTCTTTTCGAGCATAATTCAATAATGTTTCATTCATAAAAAACCATCAGCATCTATAAATCAAAGCACTCTTATAATCTAAAATATTAATATAAAACTCATCGTCAATACAACAAATAATGACAAATAGGCACAGCTTCAAATTCATGACTTCTTCAATTTCATCATGTAAAATCTTCGATGACTTTGCATTTTTTTCAATGGTAGAGATCCTTACCATAACCGGTGTTTCGTGTAGAAGACAATTCGAATCAATCAATATATTAGATAAGAACTCTCAAACTCTTATAAAAAGGAGAACAAAAGCTCTTAATAAAAGAGACTAAAAACCCTGTAAAAAGGGTGACAACACCCAATTTATTGAAAAATAAAAGAAAACTATAAAGAAAAACAACAATAAAGGGGGCTTATCACAGGTGAAGAGACCCATGACAGCTCCTAAGAGAAATAGATGTGTTGGTATTTTTCAGAGAAAAGAGAGAAAATGGTGACTGGGTTTTGCCATAATATTAATAATTAGGATATATGCAAATATCAATCATGACACAACACAACTTCTAATATTATTAAATGTATATTAATTGAAAGCAAAATTAGAAGAAAAATAATGATGATGAGTTTCTTAATTTTCTAAAGGATAGATAGATAATTTGAAATCATTTATTTTTCAATGTATGTAGTGAAGATTAAATTCTCTTCTATCTCTCTTTCGGATGATTGATGTAATTAGATGTCCTAACTCTTTTCCTTTTTGTTGATTCTTTGTGGCCATCTTTTGGTCCTTTCTTAATAAATTCATATATTCTCATAAAAAAAATAAATGTTATCGAAAATGATAGTTATTGTGAAGAAGAGAGAGTATCGGGATCAGTTTGTCGTATAGAATTATATAAATGAAATTTTGACGTATAAAATAACTATTTAGCTTAAAATAATTTTATTATTTTTATATTTCAAGCTATAACCTTTGTTTTATAAATCAAAATTTCACCGAAGAATTCATATTATATATATCATAAATATATAGTCATAGCAACTTGGATCCGTGTAAGAATTTTCTAATTCATGTAATGTATATATATTCTGATTATTTACCTGATTAGTGTGTGGAGGACCTGAACATTTATGACATTCTAGAGGATTGCTACCATGATCCTGAAGAACAAAAAAAGAAAGGAAATTCAAGCATGCCAAATAGCTTCAAGCAATTAGGAGTTACTGAAAGGCCTCTTAAGGTTAGAAACAGAATGTTCGGACGTGCTTGGCCTCTTTGGAAACTAGAAAAACACAATGCCAGCTTTCCTTTGTGGCCTCAACTTGCATTGCAAGGCATCGTTCCATGCTTTGTAAGTCAAACATTCTACTCTCCTTTGTTATTAATTTACCACCTCTTTATAAATTATATGCTTTTTAAACATGCTTTGTTTGTATGTTTAATTAATTTACTGCATGCATGCAGAGCGATGAAGTTGCAACTGGATGGCTAAATGATGAATCAGTTAGAAAAGCATTGCATGCTGAACCAGTAATTTAATCAACTATAGCTACTTACTTGTTTAATCCTTAATTCAATAAATTAATGATTATCATCATTAATTAATTATTAATTTATAGTGAAATTTGCTTCTTAAATTGTTGATATATATATATATAATAATAGAAAACAGTGGCGGGTGCTTGGGAGCTATGCTCGACTAGAATAGATTATGAATATGGTGCTGGAAGTATGATACCTTATCATAAGAACCTAACAATACAAGGATATCGAGCACTCATTTACAGGTATATATATATATAAGCTCAACTCAACCTTTAATTAATTAATTAATTAATCCTTTGAATATATATATTAGGGGAAAAAATCATAAAATAATCTTGTTATTTCCTTCATTGTTAACTACATATATACTGCAGTGGAGACCATGATATGTGTATTCCTTTCACTGGAACTCAAGCATGGACAAGGTCACTTGGATATAAGATAACTGATGAATGGAGACCTTGGACTTCCAATAATCAAGTTGCTGGGTATGTATTTTTTTACCAATTCCATCAACTTATTATATATCTTGTTTATTTTTTTATTTTTACCTTTCTTTAGTTGGTCCTTAATTATTGATTTGAACTTTGGTATTTGTTGCAGGTACTTGCAGGGATATGACAATAACCTCATTTTCCTGACTATCAAGGTATAAGAGAATATGGTCATTTTTCTTAAGATTTTATAAGGTAGCTATAGATTTTAATTATCGGTTGCTTATGGAAATCTTGGATTTCAGGGTGCAGGGCATACAGTTCCCGAATACAAACCCCGGGAGGCACTGGATTTCTATACCCGTTGGTTAGATGGGAAAACTATATAATCATTTGCATAAGGAGGAAAGGAACACTACATATAGTTTTTAATGAATACTACTAGCATTTTGATTCTTAACTTTTTTTGTCGCAAAATAGTTCTAGTTAGAATAAAGCTCCCTTTATTTACACAAAGCAAAGTTGAGAACGAACTGTTAGTAATATAATTAAGACCTTAAATTTTAGCCATATCTGGACGTATTAAAACATAAATTTCTCTTCAAGGTAGGTTCACTTCTCTCTCTCTCTTTTTCTTTTAGCTGAGGTATAGAGGTTCATTTCTCAACTCGGATCAAAATTTCTAAGTTAGCATTGGACTTTTAAGAGCCTTTAGCTA
>CANYLF014655642.1:0-14307 GCA_948193215.1 Bocquillonia castaneifolia
TACACAATTCAAATTTAAAAATAAAAAAATCTTTTAATATTTGTCAGAGAAGAGTGTTAGAGTTCATTCACAATTGTAAGTATGCTTAAGTCAAAAGATATTATTCAATGTTTTGTATGATAATTTAAAATATTAACAAAATAAAGTATTTAATGTTCAATTATCTTTTTTAAGGAAAATACTATAAATCACAATTCATGTCGTAAAATTATAAGCAACAATGTTAATTCACACCATGGAAATGAATAAAAATTCTAAAAGCTCAAAAGTTCATCAGCCTTGTATTTATTATAATGGAAAATGTGACGGTTCTATAAATAAAAAAAAATTTCGACAAAATACAAACTATTATTTTCATTACACAAATAAGTGAAGTTGAATTATTAAGATTATTATAATCCAACATATTGCCATAAGGAAAATTTTTACGTGACCATATTCAAATAAACTCTACATTTGAGTTAAAAAAATCAAAATAAAATTAAAATATCATGATATTTTTTCCTTCAATCATTTAACTGCTTCATTTTTCAGTCGATCTTTCGGATGATTCTAAGAGAAAACTCATAACCCTTCTTACCTATGGAGGAGGAATCCATTTTTTTTTATATAAAAATATTAATTTTATATGAGAATACATGCACATGTCATATATAACATATACCATGGGAAAAAGAATTAAAAATAATAAATATGTTAATCCAAGATCCCTTTTGATGTATACAATAATCCTCTAAGTCATGCATTTAATCTTTCATAAAGAAACTTGCAAGATTATTCAAAACAGGGCAAAATGAATGATCGTGTGCCATCATGCACGATCATGTGTTTTCCTTATGCACCATCGTGCGTCAAGGTACACGATCGTGCACCAAGAAGCTGAAAGGGTGCTAAGTCCAAAACCATTCATATGAGGCATACATCTCCATGCACGATCATGCATTTCCCTTACGCACAATCGTGTGTAGGGATGCATGATCATGCACATGGTGTCCAGTAGCCTTGCAAACCAAAGTGGGAAGTCACACGAGCTAGTTACATGATGAAGCCTCGTGCACACGGGCAAGGTGCACGATCGTGTGTTTTCTTCCTTCTGCCAGATCAGCATTTCCAGAAGGCTTGAAGAGCTGCCACGTCATCATGCACGATTTTGGGCCTCTTATGCATGATCGTGTGTGTCGTTACAGATGAAGACAAACGACTTGTCCCAAGCACAGAAACAGTACCATTTGAATTTTGGACTACTTCAAACGGCTATATTAGAGTTAGGACCTATAAATAGAGTACAAAAGCACATAGCTAGGGTAACAAATCTTCAGATTTAAGATTGAGAAACCTAATAGCTCTATTTCCTTATTTCTAAGCTTTCTAGCTCAAAATCTTTATTTAATTTTGTTTTGAGCCTTGTGTGCTCTTTGTTATTCACAGCAATCACTGTTGGGTTGTATGTGATTTAAAAGATAGGTTATATTGTTAAAGGTTGAAGAGTTGGCCTACAAAACTCTTGGGTTAAAGGTTGACGAGTTGGCCTAACAACTACGTCTGCCAACTAAACAAACATTAGTTTTTTCAATGACAAAAACAATAAAGTGAGAAACAATCCTAGCTTGTAAAAATTTTGGATTTCTTTAATGAAGCCAACTCTTCTTTTCTTGATTTCAGCTTCGACTTCAGTATATCCATTTCCCTTTTACAATTACAAGCTGCTTTAAGGTCAATCCTCTCCAAATTTGAGCTGAACCTCCTCAATTCATTAACAAACAGCAAAGTTCTCTCATTCACCCATTCATCATGCCATAGAAAAAACTCACAAGAAGAATTCTACATTTTAAGAAAAACTCTTTTAATTAATTATAGACATTCGTTTATTTTCATATAACAAAACATACAAAAATTGCTGGTATCCAAATGAAAGCACTTACATTAATTCGAGAGCAACCCCAAAATAAATAACCTGGGTTAGCCACTATTCGCGAAATCATCAATCGAGTTGGGTATCCACAATTACAATTACTTCCCAAGTGTTCACCTAAAGACTGTTGTGGTCTTTCAACTGTCTCTGAATTTCGTGATGGCATTTTCCGTTTTTATTTTTGATTTTCCGTTCTTCTTTGATTAATGAACTTAGGGTTAACAACTGATTTTGATTTCTTTTTAGAGTAAAGAAGATGAAGAAGACGAAGGTAAGGGTGAAGGCGCTTTACGGAAATAGGTTTGTGGGTGTTAAAGACGACATCGTTTTGTTGTCCTTGGGGGGCCTATATAATCATCCAAAATGACGTCGTTTTAGGTGGGGAGATGGTGAGTTTGACGTGGCTTTTTTGTGTAATAAAATATTAGATGATTTGCCTCATCATCTTGCCACATTGGATTTAGCACATGCCACTTAAATGGTGGATACATTTGGTGTAAGTCAAAAAATTGGGGTCTTTTTCAGAATAATTTTAAATTGAGGATAGATTTGGGATTTGACTCATTTTTTCGGATAAAAAAAAAGTTTTTACCTAATCCATATCACCCTGCCTCAAGTTGTAGGGTTCGTGTCGAAACATGCAACTTGTCTTTAAACCATATGTAAATCTTGTCTTTGAAAGAGGCTTCGTCATATACCATCTGCTACTTGCTATTGTGTCGAAATATAATGAACATAAGGATCCTTAAATGCAACCCTCTCATGAACAAAGTGAAAATCAATTTTAAGATGTTTGGAACATGAGTGAAATATTGGTGTCGTAGTCAAGTAAGGTGTTTCAGATTGGCTCTTGAACTTTGATGTAAATTTCAAATATATCCTACTTTCAGAAGTGTTTCAGATTGGCCTTTGAACTTTTTGACCTGTTTCAAATATATCTAAGCATTTGCTTTGATGACATATGACAATTTTTTATACATGCATGTGCCTACAACTCAACAAATTTTAGGATATATTTGAAATTTGCACTAAATTTTAGGATATATTTGTAATCTGAACTAAAGTTTGGGATATATTTGAAATTTTTATTAAAGTTTGAGATATATAAGTATGTTATGTTAGTTCAGATAAACGGTTGGATATATTTGAAACAGATTGAAAAGTTTAAGCGGCAATTTGAAACGATTTTGAAAATATGATATATTTGAAATTTGCATCAAAATTGAGGATATAAAAGAATATTATCCCTTAAATAAATCATTCACCTTAGTTTATTGGTTTTCTCATACAATAAACTAGAGCATCAAACACGGAGATTAAATATAAGATTAGAGCAATTAACTCAACTACATTTACTGCAATGACTGCAGTGAGAGCCTCGGTGGAGGAATCGGACAGCTTTCCAATCTTAATCTCAATAATATAAACCAAGGAAACTGTCAAAAGCACGATTCCAATAGTTGATGCCAAGGCTGAGACTGCGAATATTATTCCCCATCGATAGTTAAGTACACTACTTGTCTCGGCGTTTATACATTGATCGAACTGTTGGCTCTGACCCTCTGTACTGCCAGAATCTTCATTTTGGTTTGCCGAGCCCTCAGGGTAATGAATGCCGAGATGTATCTTGAGTGATTTGGCAGACATACTAGAAAGTAGAAAAAAGGAAAATGATAGAACTTCAAAAAGGACAATCTTCTTCTGCAAAATTATAACTGATTGAAGGCTATAATTGTTTGAAGATGTTACAGATAAGCCGAGGAATACAGCTGCTGTTAAGATTGAGTTTACGCTAACAATGTCGTCCAGTGCTTTTGTTATGCAGTCTTTAGCATCCTTGTTGCTCCTCCGCTTAGATCTGATCATGAAAATACAATAAAAAAAAAATAATTAGGAATTCAATTTTTCAATAACCATTTACAGGGTAATGTGTGTTTTTTTTATAATTGAATGTAGGGATCTATCATCATACCCAACCATGGCAAATAATTGTTGCTTTCCACAAGAGATTAGATTAGCAGTGTTGGGATAAATTCCTGATGAAAGTAGCTAGTGGGTTCGGTCTTTATTATAATAAAATCCTATTTCAGGGTTAGATTTGGAAAAGCACTTGCCTAATCAATTTGTATTACATTGATGAATAATTTAGCATTAGGTAGCCGCCTTGTTTGTCAAAACACAAGACTATACATTTTATTTTTATTTTTTTATTGCATGACAAATTGATATATTTTCATCGTCTTCTGGTACAAACCATGTAACATTTATGTTAATAAGTATGAATTATATGTTTTAAAAAAAGAGATTAGTAATACCTTTTATAATATTACTCCTCCCACCAACCCCATGTGAAAGTCTAATCGTGTTTTCTTTGTCAAACTTCTCATTTTAAAAATCATTTGTATTTCCAGTAATATTTTAGATGGAATCTTCCTCTCCTATGCACGTACTCTCATACATTAACTAAATGACATATTATTGTCTTTAAATATAATTTATCAAATATTAGTTTGACATTTATATCTTCTTAATTATGATTTTTAAATAAATGAAGTATATATAATTATTTTTAAAGTGATATATATCTAACAATCAATTATGTTAATATATATTGAATAGAATTTGATAGCCTAACTGAAACGTTCAGGATGTTTTCATTGTCTGAGTGTTGTCTGAGCTGCAATAAGTCACCGGAACCTACAAAACAAGGGCAAGCTTGGGGTGGTCCTCGGGGCCTAACTCTGATGCTTAAGTTAGAGATATTCTCTTGAAAGTTATGAATGTATGTGAATGAGAGAACGATACCTGATCCCCTAGATGACAGGAGTTTATATAGTAGTAGGAACAATCCCCTTAAGCCTAGGAATCCTTGTCCTAATAGGCTTAGGAGTCCTCTTCTGTTGTAATGAGTCAGAGTCCCCATAGGATTAGAAACCCCATTGTGATGAGAGTCCCCCTTGACTTAGGATTCAAGGTGTCAAGACTTATAAATGGGCTAACATGAGCCTACCATTCAATGGGCCTCTTGGGCCTTTTGAGCTTAAAGGAGTGATTCGTATCACAAGTCCCCCTTGTAGAAATCCATGGGCTTGGAGAGTGTTGGGCTGCACAGCACACATGTGGGAATATAAAATGGGGTTGGAGCCCATCCTGCATAAAACCAATTGGCTTATGCTAGGATCCAATCTACTCCACTTATATACCATACCAACTCTTATTATATTTTCAATGTGGGACTACATACTCCAACACTCCCCCGTAAGTGCAACTGGGCCTGGACCAGTTGTCACTTGTCAGACACAGACCTATTCTCAGAGGTCCATACAAACATGCCTAGGCCAACCCTTAGAGGCTCTAGGTTCACAAACGGGTCTAGACTCCACTGCTAGCCTAACTACTAGGTCTTCAAACACAAGCCCGGGATCAGGGTGGCTGTTAGGCGCTTGGCTCTGATACCATGTAGAAATCCATGGGCCTGGAGAGTGTTGGGCCGCACACGCACACATGTGGGAATATAAATGGGGTTGGAGCCCATCCTGCACAAAACCAATTGGCTTATGCTAGGATCCAATCTACTCCACTTATATACCACACCAAGTCTTATTATATTTCTACATGTGTGCGTGTGTGTGTGTGGCCAGCAGTGCTAATGTCAAAGACTTAGCTCGAGGGTAATTTCAGCCTTTGGAGAATCGTCTTGAGGTAATCTCTATTGAATAAAGGCGAACCCTTAGACATCAATATTTGATGAGAATCGCCTTCACTTAAATATGTCTCCTCTGAAAGATCACTATTATATGGGCGAGTGTCAGAGATTACTAGAGGTTGTAATAAATGTGAAATGGCTCCAATTGACACGTGTCCCACTAAGCAGTCACGCCCGTTCAGTTTCCTAGGTGAAACTGTCCACGTCTTCTCAAAAATAAAAAACCGCTCAGTTTCCCTCTATAATTACCCTAAACCTTTCAAAAGTTTTTATCTTTTTCTCTTTCCTCAAATCAAAAGCTTTTTGCCTTTTCTCTCTTTGTGCATCACAAACTTTGTCTACCATCAACGATTTTCCCAGACCTCTATTGCTTCGGCCACCATAACGTCCTCTTTTCATCAATGTTTCTACCTCTACCAGCAAGCCATTTGCAGAGCCAGCCGAAACGCTATGTCAACCACAGTAAGTCTATTTTTCCACCCTTCATCTTAACCTTTTTTAATTGATGAGATGTGCGTTTATGCCTGCTGGATTTTGATATCTTTCTGGATTTGGTGATTTAGATTATACACCTTATTGAAATGCATTGTTTACCATCCATTACTGTATACTGGTCTTTGTTAGGATGCCCTTAACTTTGGGGTCTGTTCATATGTCTTTTGTTTATCTGACAAAATGCTTTGTTGAAAGTATACTTAAGTGACTAAAATTTATTTGTTGTTGATGCTCTTTGCAATAACTGTTAGTTCCCCTTTTTTTAAAGATCTTAAATTTTTCTAGGTAGGACTTAGGTTGTTCATGGTGATCCCCTCCTTTTACATATCAACCTCTTCATCTTCTACATCAACCCCCCAAGCTAGACTCTCAGTCATCTCAGTGTCTTCCGATTCATCAGACGGTGTTAACCAAACTAATCGCCCAAGGCCACAACCTCAAACAAATACCCCCATAACACAAAATGCCTCCAGTTCCTTAAACCCAAAATCTTTAAAGACAGTTCGCCCATTCTTATCATTAGACGATAAACCTTACGACCCTTCAGATAGTGATACTGAGTCCTCTAGCGCTAGTAATAATACCATAGGAGTCACCCTTCAACCTTTTCCTCCTCTGGCCTTAAAATAAAACACATGGCCCGTAAACAGCCTAAAGACACTGTGGACCTTCACTCAGCCAAACAGATAGAGTCCAACCTAAACCTCTTTACCACCAGGTATGGCGGTCTCCCAGATGGGTATACCGTGAGACTACCCGAGGAGGGTAGTTTAGCGAATCAAACCTTAAGCTCAAATGAACAGATAGTTTATAAAGAGTGTATGGAAAGTCGCCTTAGGTTCCCCTTAGACCCTTCACTCCAAAAATTTTGGAAAACATTCAATATCCTCTGACTCGCCTTCATCCTAATGCCTATAAACTCTTCACTACTACCTCCATTTTGTGCCAACCAAAAGGCTACACCCTTACCCCAGAAATCTTCCTAAACGCATATAGCATGGTGGAGAGAGTAGGAACCTCTGAGTATGTCGCCTTCCAGGAGATCAGAAAAATGTTTGAGAGTCTTAAAAAGCACTTGAAAGGGTGGAGGGACAATTTCTATATAGTGCCTTGTGAAACAGGGTGGGGTAAAATCCCTAACAGCTGGTCTGTCCCACTCAAAAAGCCCAAGCGGGTGAGGACATTGGCCAGCACCTCTGTGGAGGCCGCCCAATTTTTATCCGATCACTCAAAAATTCACCTTGAAACCATTCTTAAAAAACATCTTTATGGGGAGGATTACACCCCTAAAACCAAACATTCTGGTCTTCGGTTGGTTGATAATTCTGATGAAAATTCAGAAGAGGAGAAAACTAATCTAGGAGCTGAAGCTGGCGAACCCAGCCACTCAACTGATGGTACTTGTCCTTTATCCCTTTTACTCATATTTATTTTATTTATTCTTGTATAGATGCTGAAAATCAACTATGCTAAAAATCAACTTCTTCCCCACAAGTAGTGGAGACAACTGCTGCTGTTGTTGCTACACCAAATCATCATGTGGAGTCAACTATCCCAGAAGCTCCCCCGAGGCAACCTTTAAAGGTGAGCCGTAAAAGAAAAAGATTAGTGAAAGCTCCTTAAGCTTTTAAGCAATTTATAGAATGGCAATGATTTGAGAGCCGCACAGAACATGAATCTTCCAAGTGCCGTTATCGGCCTGTTAAGCTTCTGTACCTCATTCACATTTCTTGGCGGCTTCACCTCTAATATAGCTCTAATCTTCTCTAGATTAGCCTCTATGCCCTTTCTGAAACCATGAAACCTAGAAATTTCCCAGATTTAATGCCAAAGCTGCATTTAGCAGGATTCAGCTTCATTTGAAACCTCTGTAGCACTTCCAGGGCCTCCCGGATGTCCTGAGGATGATCCTCTTCTCTCTTGCTCTTAATCAGTAAATCGTCAACATACACCTCTACATTTTTCCCAATTTGATCCTTGAACATGTAGTTCATTAGTCTTTGATAAGTAGCTCCAGCATTTCTGAGACCAAATGGCATGACCCTATAACAATAGGTGCCAATGTCAGTAATAAATGTGGTCTTACCTTTATCTGTCTCATGCATTTGTATTTAATGGTAACCGCTTGTAGCATCTGCCATAGAGAACATTTGATGACCGGCCGTTGAGTCAACCATTTGATCTATTGAAGGGAACGGGTAGTTATCTTTTGGGCAAGCCTTGTTTAAGTCGATGAAGTTGACGCACATCCGATGTTTGCCATTGGATTTTTTTGACCAAAACTACATTTGCACACCAGTCTGTATGCTGAATTGGCTCTATGAATTACACCGCTACTAACTTCTTCACCTCTTCCTCTATCACCCGCTTCTTCTCTAAGCTGAATTGCCTCTTCTTTTGCCACACTGGCTTGGCTTTTGGGTCAACCCCTAATCTGTGGGTAATTATACTCGGGTCTAAACTCGTAATCTTTATAGGTTCTGAAGCAAAGACCATTTGATTATCTGCTAGAGCCGCGAAAACACCTTCTTTTATTTTTTCATTCATCTGAGTGCCGATATTTACTGCCTTACCATTAGACAAAATGAACTCAATTGTCGTTTCGGCTGCTTCTCCCTTCTCCTTGCCCTCTTGGGGATAAAGTATCTGCTCAATGCTTAGAGCTTCCGCTTTTCCACCTTCTGCCACTACATAACACTATTGGGACTCCTCTTGGTTCCCCCTGATAACCATTGGTCCATTAGGGGTTGGGATCTTCATGGTTAAATAGCGGATACTGGTGATTGCGCCGATTTCATACAACATCGGTCTCCCTAATATGGTGTTATAAGCCAACTCCATGTCTATCATATTAAACGGCACTAAAATGGACATATTTGGGCCTCCATCATCCCCAAAGTGCATCTCAAGCTGTGCCACCCCGACTGGCTGTATTGGCCTTCCTCCGAGTCCAACCAGCGGCTTCTTAACTGGTTTTAAGGTGGATAATTCACCACCAATTGTAACATATGCTTTCTTTGTCATGATATTAACTGCGCTTCCTTCATCCACTAGCATCCTTTTGATAAGAAATTCTCCCACCATGGCATCTATAACAAACGCATCATTGTGGGGTCCCTTTACGTGTGCTGCATCCGAATTGTCAAATGAAACTGCTGGCAAACCTGACTCAACCATCATGACCTGCTTTCTTTGTTTCTTTCTTGCCGGCTCAATGATTGGGCTTCCTCTTGTGATCATATAGCAGACCTTTTTGGGATCAAACTTCTTTTTGTTAGGCGGGCCTTCTTTTTCTACTTGTTCTTCTCTATCTCTTTTCTGTTCCTGTTCACTAATAAATTTCTTCAACTTTCCCTTCTGAACTAGCCGCTCGATCTCATATTTTAGATCTCGACAGTCCTCTGTCTGATGACCGTGGTCTTTGTGGCATTTGCAGTAATTTTGCTGATCTCTTTATCACTTTTCTCTGGATTCAATGGCCTAGGATGGTGGATCTCTTCCCCATTCTCCTTTGTCCACATAAGTATTTCCTCTCTACGGGTATTCAGAGGAGTAAAAAAGTTTCAATTTCTATAAGGCTCTCTTTCATTCTGCTCGACCTTCTGCTTTTCACCTCTATCTGGCTGGCCTTTTTTCTTCTCTGTTTCCTTTCTGTCCACCCTTATCACTTCATCAAGATCCGTGCATTTTTGTGCAATGGCCATTGCTTCATTGAAAGTGGTGGGTTTCTTTATTACAAGCTTGTCATGCAGCCGGCGAAAGGTTGTGCCCTTTTTAAATGCCTCTACCGCAGTCTCAACATTTAAGTTGTTAATTAGCTTTGCTTCCTTGTTAAATCTGAAAATATACTCCCTGAGCGGCTTGTCTGGTTTCTGCGTGCATCTCACCAGATTGCTAGTCTTCTTGGCCGGCGGTATATTTGTGCGGTACCTTCATTTGAAGATTCTTGCCAAATCTTCAAAACAACTAACTGATGCTCTAGGGAGCCGAAGATACCACTGTTGTGCGGATCCTTTTACGATAGTGGGGAAAACCCAACATTTGACTGCGTCTGTTACCTGCTGCTGGAGTGATATCATCGTATTAAACTTAGCTACATGCTCTTTCGGATCTCCTAACCCATCAAACTGATCCATCTTGGGGGTTCGGATCTTATCTGGCAACTGTTCCAACAATATTGCTGGTGCCAATGGGGAACTGGCATCCATCAGATAGTCTTCATCAAACTCTCCCCTCTTGAATCTTTGAAAAATACCCAATACCTTCTGCTCAACTCCCCCTTCTTCTTCATGTTCCTTCTCCTTCCTCGGGGATTTGCCTACCACCTCAGACTCATCCACCTTCTCTGTTACCTGCGGGACTGGGCTTGGTAGGGTGGAAGGAGAGACATAGTTAGTTGCGGGTGTTGTATTTTGTAGATTTGGGTTGAATGGGTTTTGAATATGGGGTTGTGGTTGGGTGTTTTGGAGTTGGTGCATGGCAGTCATCATTCTTGCCTGAAAAAGGCTAGTCATCTCTTGCATGACACCAGCCATTGTGGCTTGCCAAGCGGCGTTGGGATCTAGGACTGGTTGGGAACATATTATTGGGGCCCCACTGTATTAGTTTCACCATATAATGTTTGCATATGTATTGGCCCAACCCTAGCGAAACGACTATGTTGTGGTGTTTGGCTGGAGGAGGGCGGGTTAGTGTTTAGGTTTTGTGGGTTTACAAAGGGATTTACCACCGAGGATGGTGGTGTGAGGGTCCAATCAAAGAACGGGAAATCTCGTTGTCTTTAGGATTGGCCATGGTAATGGATTGTTGGGTTAGCACCAGGCACCAAAGGTGGTGGTGGTGGAACTGAAACTACTGCTCGTTCCGTGCTTTCTCCTCCGGTAACGTTATTCATTCCATCGCTCGTCGCACCAAATGATGGATCTGGGGTCACCATGGTCTGGGATCAGCTCTCTGCAGGTCTTCTGATTACGTAAATACCTGCAAGACAATAACAAGTTAGAGCACAATGGAACGGTGGTGTCCCGATGGCACTTCGATGCCTAAGTTAGAGAGAGATACACCAGACAAAGAGAAAGGTTTCTAGGGTTTTAGAATCGTAGACTTACCTCTACTGGCATTGTACTGTTCCTTATATAGCATAATGAGAATCTAGGGTTTCCTAGTGGTCCCCTAGGTAGGAATATCAGACCTTGTAGGACTCTACTAATGGGCCTAGCCAATATGGGTAATATGCGGGTCCATCAGCTCCATTCCTCTTGTTATATATGTTAAAAATAATAAAAAAAAAACCAAAGTCAAATTTCGGTGCCACCAAAATTTAGTTGGAAAATTTGACAAAGAAATTGCCTATAAAAGGCTGTGGTTTATACAAGACTAAACACACCAAAAAACCACACACAATAAGAAAAAAAACACACTTGGAGAGGGAGAGAAAAAAATATTAAGTGTGGGTTAGTTTGCGTGATTTAAATTTAGGAAAATTGTGAGGGTTAGAGGGTTTGGTTAAAATTCTCTGGGTACCCTCTGGATATTTTTCTTGGGTTTTGGGTGTAAGAAAAATATTGTATTTTATATTATGTGGTTGTAATAATTTTCTGCATAGTGAATATTTTTCTTGGTTATTTTTTGACAATGGCCGTGGTTTTTCTCCTGTTTTGGAGTTTTCCACGTAAATTATTGTCTTGTTAATTTCTCTATGGTTGTTTGACTATTTTCATTATTTTATTAAAGGTAGTTCGTGGGGTAATATGAGAATTTTTTCCAACAACTGGTATCAGAGCCTGATTGGGGTATTAATATCTACTTATCGTATGCTCTGTGGTTGCCACTAAGGTGGACTCTCCACATCAAAAAATAAGTTAGATTATTATTTACTCTGTTTTAAAAGCCTACAAGTACCTTTGATGTGGTGAATTTTTAGTGTGTGTGTTTTACACTAAAATAAAAGCACAGGAAAAATGTCAGCTTAATTTTGCCTCATGGCAAGTGCAAGTCAAGGATTTGTTAATCCAGTCTAGATTGTATAAAGTCTTGAAGAGAAAGCCAACCCCTTTGACCAGCAGAAAAGATTCAGAAGTGTTCAGTGATAGCAGAGGAGACTCAGGAAAGTCCATGATAAGTAATGAAGACTGGAAGGAGCTAGATATGAAAGCTGTCAGTCAAATTCGTTTGAGTTTAGCAAAGAATGTTCTTGCTAATGTGATTGGACTGTCTACAACAAAGAAGCTCTGGGATAAACTTGAAAATTTGTACTAGTTAAAAAGTGTTTCCAATAGGCTCTATTTGAAGGAGCAATTTTATAAATTGCAGATGGATGAAGGTACAAAATTTTCAGATCATCTAAGTGTTCTGAATGGAATTATTTCTGAATTGGAGACTCTTGGAGTTAAAATAGATGAGGAGGATAAAGCCCTACGACTCATCTTGTCTTTTCCACCTTCTTACAAACACATGCAACCCATTTTGATGTATAGGAAAGAAACTGTAGTTTACTCTGAGGTGATTAGTAAATTAATTTCTGAAGAAAGAAGAATGAATGCAGAATGCAGACCTTCAGAAAACTCAGTGTTTGCTGTTTATGAATATGGGAAGAAGAAGAAAAACTTTGTGAAGAAAATTGTATACTAGGGATGTGGTCAAACTGGCCACGTAAAGAAAAATTGCAGGAAAGGTGAAGCTGGTTCGGCCAATAACTCTATAGAAGAAGATGATGCTACCAATGTTGTCTCCCTGGAAGTGGGAGATAGTGAATAAAATTATATATATATATATATATATATATATATATATATATATATATATATATATCCTCATGGCATGATTACTACCACTGGAAATGCCATGAAAGAGGGCGTATGATTGGTAGCATGTCAGCGGATTTGCACATAGGCATTGGCTGATAATTTTGCAAGGTGTGTGGTGGAACAGAAAAATGTCGATGGCGAATGAACTTCCGGAAAATCAGCATGGAAGTTGCACCGTAATTTATTAGCAAGATTTTTAGACATGGGCCGAGGTGAAATTCTTGGAATTGGTATTAATTTCAAGTGGGTATACTTTTTATGGTGGACTATGATAATTATTGTTTAAGAATTATGATTGTCGGTATTAGACAATGTTTTGGTAGCTGGTATTTTTTTTAATTATGATGGAGATTGTTAAAAATAATTAAAAAAAAGAAAAAGAAAAACCAAAGTTAAATTTCAGTGCCACCGAAATTTAGTTGGAAAATTTGGTAAAGAAATTGCCTATAAAAGGCAGTGGTTTATACAAGACTAAACACACCAAAAAACCACACACAATGAGAAAAAAAAACACACTTGGAGAATGAGAGAAAAAAATATTAAGTGTGGGTGAGTTTGTGTGATTTAAATTTAGAAAAATTATGAGGGTTAGAGGGTTTGGTTAAAATTCTCTGGGTGCCCTCTGGATATTTTTTTTGGGTTTTGGGTGTAAGAAAAATATTGTATTTTATATTATGTGGTTGTAATAATTTTCTGCATAATAAATATTTTTCTTGGTTGTGTTTTAACAACGGCCGTGATTTTTCTCGTGTTTTGAAATTTTTCACATGAATTATTGTCTTATTAATTTCTCTATAATTATTTAATTATTTTTATTATTTTATTAAAGGTAGGTAAATAGAAAATTTTTCCCGACAATATAAAGATCAGATGAGAATTCATGATTCTAACTTAACTGCAGTTGCCTATTATAGAGATTATCTCTGCCAGATCTGTTTGTTTTTGTGTTTCTGCCATGGCAACTAGATACTTCAGCAGGGTAGCAGCTACAGTGACGATTGGTGGTGCGGTACTGTTTTTCACACCCAAGCTAAGTTTTGCGGGTAAAACACAAATATACAAGGCCTTCATTTTTTTTTTCCCCTATCTGAATTCTCTTTTCTAAATAGAATAACATTTATTATTAGTTTCAAATGTTGGTTTAATTGCCTATTTAAATTTTAAGTTCATATATATTTCCATCGATGTATCCAGACGCGGCTCGTGTTAACCCAGTGAATTCTAATGATTATAATAATTTCCGAGCAGTGTCAAACTCGACAGAGAATTGGTACCTGTAAAATTAAACCCTTTAATATAAGAATTTCATTTCAAAGTTTAAGTTATTACATATTGTATAATTTTATTTATTTTTCTGATCATAGGAAACCGAACATCGACGATTCCAA
>CANYLF014657277.1:0-17073 GCA_948193215.1 Bocquillonia castaneifolia
TTTGGAAGCTCTTTCATCCATATGCAATTGACATAATTTTACCCCTTAAGGTTGCTTCTTATGTGTTTAAGGGAGTAAATGCAAGTCACATAACAAGTTTGGAGCATTTTGACACTTGGAAAATCGTTTTGAAACTTTTAACTTTGTAAAATTCTGAGTCTTATAAATCACGGGCATGAATGGATGTTCATCGTGGCCGTTACCTTACTGGTTTTTGAACAAAACTCTCGGTTTCTTTAATCGCGCCTGCGACAAAAATGATTTTCCTAAAATACTAATTTATTCAACATCGCGTCCGCGACCATCGTGGCCGCCCCCATGATTCATCAACCCGCAAAATCAGTGTTTCGAAATAATTTTTTTATCAAAATCATGGACGTGATACATGAAACCGCTTCTGTGAAATTTCAATTTTTTAATCATAACGGATTTTTGGCAGAATTTCTTCATTTTTCACGCCAAAAACTGCTCCAATATGCCTATATATACCCCCATTGCATGTGTGAAAGGGTTTATAAACTTCTCTCTTGTGATTTCAAAGCCTTCTAGTACATTATCTCTTCTACTCCTCCTTTAAAGCCTGTGAAACTCCTTTTTCTATTGTATACTCTATCACACATTCATTTTTATTTAATGAATGAATTTTATGTTTGATGGATATTATATCTATTTTTGTTCCTCCTATATTTTATATTGTGCTTTTTGAGTTGACAAAGGGGGAGAAATCTCCTTATTTTATGTTTTTCTCCTTGTTTTATGTTTTTCAAAAACCTGGCATAAGTTGAGGGGGAGCAATTCCATCAACTTACACACTTAACTCCTTTGTTTTTAAGTTTTTGAAATTAGAAAATGATTTTTTATTTTTTGATTGTCAAACTCAAAAAGAGGGAGATTGTTGGCTTTAGTGGCACCAATCCATCTTATTTTGAGTTTAACAACCCTTTATCTTTATCTAACAAAGTTCCCAAGTGTGTAAGTTTTCAACCAAGCTAGTTTTGAATGACTCCTGCAAACCACGCCCGTGACAAGGGGAGCTGCGCCCACGGAAATATACCGCGCCCGCAATGAAGAGATCACCCCCGCGACCAGTGACAAAGCGCACCCACGAAAAGGAAATCGCGTGAAGACTTTTTGGTGAAAACTTAGAAGGCGTTTGTACACTTAGAACCACGCTCGCGACATAACCAAATCACACCCGCAATTTGAGAAATAGAGAGCCCCTTTCTGAAGGTTCGAGGTCACGCCCGCGATGGACTAAATCACCCCCGCTATTTGATCAGACAGAAGTTGCTCCTCAAAAGGAAATCAAGCAGCTCATCAAAAGGAATCTAGCCGCATCCTCAAAGGCATTCTCTGCTAGGTGATTTTGCGCCAGCGGTTGGAGAATCGATCCTGTGGTTTGATAAAAAAGAGAGCCACTCTCAAAGGCATTCTCTATCAGGTGATTTTACGCCCGCGGTTAGAGAATCACTCCTACGGTTTGATCAAACAGAGAGCAGCTCTCAAAGGCATCCTCTGTCCAATGTTTTCACACCCACGGTTAGAGATGTCGCCCCCGCAACATTCAATGGAGTCTCAGAAAAACTAGCCGTTGGACAGATCACGCCCGTGACTGATGGAACGGCGCCCGTGATCTGACAGTTTTCAATGCATTTAGTGCAAAAGTAACTAGATGTTAGAGACACCTTTGGGGTTGTTTCTAACAGCTAGTTTTGGGTATTTTGGCTATAAATACCAATCATAAATGTTTTTCAAGAAAGAACATTAATTCCTTTGATAGCCAAACTCTTGTAAAATTATTTTTCAATCATTTGTAATTATTTGGTTGTTTGGTTTTGGGTTGCTAGAACTCTAGGGCATTTGTTGCTTGGGTTGAGTGAATTAGTTATCCATTGTAATAGTGTCAATTCTTTGTGAGTTGGGAAACACTAGGGTTAGGTTTGGAGAGAGCCTTAGAATTCTCATTGTAAAGGTTGAAGATAGCCTATTGAAATCTTCATTGTAAAGGTTTGGTGTTAGCCTTTTGGAAACACTAGGGTTTGTGAGTTAGCCTTGGGTAAAACTCATTGTAAAGGTTTGGGATAGCCTTAAAATCCCTTGTATCACTATTGTAGTTAGTGGAACCCCAAAGATGTCTTTGGGAGAGTGGACGTAGGATAAGTTGGGTCCAAACCACTATAAATCCTTGTGTGTTCATTCTACTTCATCTCCTTTCTCTCTAAAATTTTTAATTCCGCACCAATTCACCCCCCCCCCCCTCCCTCTTGGTTGTTGAGAGAGCAACACACTTCTGTAGTCTTGATTGCCATGACACAGCTCCCCTGAAAGGTAATTAGGTGTCCTGATGTAAACTTTCTCGAGTCAACATCGTCAGCCATATCAGCATTTGTGTAGCCCACTAACACAGGTTTTTCATTTCCAAAATATAAACACATTTTGAAGGTTCCAAGGAGATACCTAAAAATCCACTTAACTGATGGCCACTGTTCCTTCCCAGGGTTTGAAAGGAACTGACTCACCACTCCCATTGAGTGAGTGATATCTGGCCGTGTACACACCATGGTATACATCAAGCTCCCAACTGCTGAAGCATATGGAACTTTATCCATCTCATCCTTCTCATCCTCTGTAGAAGGACACTGCCCGTTACTCAGTCTAAAGTGATTAGCTAGAGGACAACTAACCACTTTAGCTTTATCCATGTTAAACCTTTAAAGTACCTTCTCAATGTACTTCTCCTGTGACAACCATAATTTCTTGACTCCCCTGCCTCTGGTTATTTTCATACCAAGAATTTATCTTGCTAGCCCCAAGTCTTTCATAGTAAAAGACTTGCTTAACTGCTTTTTCAAGCTATTGATTCTGGAAGTATTCTGGCCAACAATCAGCATGTCGTCCACATAAAGCAAAATAACAATGAAATCATCATCAGAGAATTTCTGAATGAACACACAGCAATATGAAGTAGTCTTCTTGTAGCCTTGCTCCCCCATCACAGACTCAAACTTCTTGTACCACTGTCTCGGTGCCTACTTCAAGCCATATAAGCTTTTCTTAAGTTTACAGACGTAGTCTTCTTTCCTCTTTACTTTGAAACCTTCTGGCTGCTCCATGTATATCTCTTCCTCTAAGTCACCGTGAAGGAAGGTAGTCATCACATCCATCTGCTCGATCTCTAGATCGAGGCTTGCTGCTAACCCTAGCATTGTTTTGATGGATGTCCTCTTCACCACTGGTGAGAAAATCTCATCAAAGTGTATCCCTTTTCTTTGGCTAAATCCCTTGACAACTAATCTGGCTTTGAACTATGGCTGGAGACTGTGTTCTTCATGCTTAATCCTGAATACCCACTTGTTCTTTAAAGCTTTCTTGCCTTTTGGCAACTTCACCAGCACAAATGTTTTATTCTCAAGTAATGAATTCATCTCTTCTTGCATGGCTTCAATCCACTTCTTATTGTGTTCATCATCCATAGCTTCTTCAAAGCTTTCTAGTTCTCCCCCGTCAGTTGATAACATACACTCTCCTGTAGGATATCTTGTAGAGGGTTGTTTGACTCTATTAGATATTCATGAAACTGAAGAAACTACTGGAGCTAGTGGTTGATCATGAACAACTTCATCATTAAAGTCATCTAATGGTATCTCAAAGTAAGTAATCAGATCACCTGCTTCAGGTTGATCATCAAGAGCTTCATTTTCAACTTCGCTCGACACCATCATTGAAGGAACTAGCTCTACGTTTGTTGAACCACCATTGGATTCGGAAGCATTTTTCTGGGCTTTTTCAATGCCTTCAATGGTCTCATCCTCAACAAACACCACATCAAGGCTTCTGACAAGCCTCTTCTGAACTGGCTCATAAAATCTATAGCTAAGCTGATCTTAACCATAGCCAACAAACGCACACGGTCGTGTTTTGACATAAAGTTTGGATCTCTTATCCTTTGGCACATGCAGAAAGGCCTTATAGCTAAACACTAGTAAATGATCATAGGAAACATCCTTTCACTACTAAAAATGCTCATTTTCGCAACTAAAAATAGCGACTAAATACTTTAGTCACTAATTAGCGATAAAAAAACCAACCAAATAATGACTAATTAAGGAGAGATAACATTTTGGTACATTGTGACTAAAACGGAGACTAAAGAGACTAAATTTGGCAACTAAAACAATTTAGTCGCTATTTAGTCTCCAAAAATGGCGCCACTTTGCGCCAAAAAAATTGTGACTAAACTAAGATTAATTGGCGACTAAATAATTTAGTAGCTAACTGAAAATAATTATTGATAAATTAGAAAGTGTAGCGACTAATAATCAACTAAAATTTAGTCGCTACTTAGTCGCTTTTGTACTACCTACCACGTCATTTAAAAAGGGGCTACTAAATAGCGACTAAATTATTTTAGTCGCTATTTTTGGCAATTAAAAAAGTGCATTAACTCTTCCCCTTCCCTCTCATTTCCTCTTCTCTTTCTTCTTCTTCCTCCCACGCACAACAGCTCCTTCTACAAGAAAAAAAAATTAATTAGTTAGGTTAATTAATTAGTTTATTATTTCTTAGGGTTAAATTACTTAGTTTCTCTTAGGGTTTTCTTAGTTTTTCACCTAAAAGTTGCTGCTGCTCCTCCCCCTGCTGCTGTTGATGCCGCCGTCCCTGATCGCCGGCGGTGCTCTTCTCCTCCCTTGGTGGTTGCCGTTCCGTCCAGGTAAGTTATTATTTTTTTTTGAGGCCAAAAAAATGGTATATATTTTTTGGTTGGTGTATAATATGTTAGATTTTATTTTTAATTATAATGTGATTGTTGTATAATTATAATATGTTAGGGTAATTTTTTTAATATTTTAAAAAATAATTCTGTTGGGTAATTTTTTAAATTTTGAATATATTGTTAGGTAATTTTAATTTATTTTATACATTGTTAGGTGTTAATTAGGTTTATTTTTTTTTAATTATTTAACTACTCTTTATTATTGTAATTTTTTTATTAGTTAATTTCTATTTTTTTTAATTTAGTGTAAAAAATGAAAAATAATTGGGTAATAATTTGGACTATTTTTTGGGTAATTATTTATATGTTTTTGGATTTGTAAAGTTTATTAATGTATATTTAAATGAAAATTGATGGTCTACCATTGTATTGGGCTTAGGCAGGCCCATCACGCTCACCCTAAGGGCATTAATGAATTGCCTCTCTTAATAAGGCACACCAGGGTTTCCCTACCCTGACTACTATATAAACTAAGGAGGACCCTACAGGAAAGGGAATTGATCTCTCACTTAACCCTTTACACACTTACCTAGCAAATACTTTTCTGACTTAGGCATCGAATGGTTTATGGGGATCACACCCCACCTCTGAGGCCTTTGCTTGACTGTGCAGAGATAGGACCAGCCGGTGAACCAATATCGGAACAACAAGATCAGGACATGATCTATCATTGGTGCGGTGAAAGTTAGGAGCGAAAGAAAGTGATGAATGCAAACAATGGAGGGACTTCGGCTGCCGACGTGACCTTGCCGGTAGGTACCACCCAACAAGATCCCACGCAACTAGTAGTTAGACTAGGCAACACCATCTCTCTACAGACAAGCACTAGAGTTGTTGGCCCTGGTAGTTCTAGTACCACAGACGCCACAGCCACTCCAGCCAGGATAAGGTTTACTTGGGTAACCAGCACAATGGCGGGTGTAAGAGGAAGCCAGGGTGTTGGTGGTAGCCGATTGCCTTTCTTCCAACATGGAACTTATACTGGTTTTTCTGGGCTGGAAAGCTCCTCGGCCTTCCCAGCCCTGAATCGAACACTGTTCACACCACCTACTTCTAGAGTTAGAGAGCCCATTCACATTCAACCTTTTTCACCTGAAGCAACCCAAACACCAACCCCCATTTTTTCACATGCTATGGATTTCCTCAACAGCCTAAGTCCCCCAATGGCAAGTAAGGTCCTATAGTAACTAATGGCAATGGTGCAGGCTAAAACGTCACCGGTAACACCAAACAACCTCTTAACCCAACCTCGGGGTACGACCACACGTC
Source organism: Bocquillonia castaneifolia (assembly GCA_948193215.1). NCBI lineage: Eukaryota > Viridiplantae > Streptophyta > Magnoliopsida > Malpighiales > Euphorbiaceae > Bocquillonia > Bocquillonia castaneifolia. Next base: position 6,044 of record CANYLF014657277.1, read on the forward strand.
CTTGGCATGGAGGGGACGACTAGTATGTGACAGCTAAAGAGGTGGTAGATCTCACCAGGGAGGTACCACCAACGGAGGAAAATAGAGAAAAAGCAAAGCAGGGAAAGAGCCAGGGAAAAGATGATAAGGCAGATTCATCTACACCCCACCCATCTAGGAGGAAGGGACCTGAACCCGTCGAGCAAAACAGAGACAGGGACTTAGACCAAAGAATGATGGACATGTTCAGAAAGTTCAAAAGAGGAGAGTATGAGGAGGACTGCCTAGGAGACACAAGGAGACCACTAAGCTGGCACATACAGACAGAGGTTTTGCCAGATAAGCTGAAGGTGCCAAAAATGGAGGCCTTTGATGGGTCAGGGAACCCTAAAGAGCACATAGCAAAATTTAGAACTGTCCTTGCAGCAAGGCATGAACGATGTCACACTTTGTCGGGTGTTCCCAACAACATTGTCAGGATCTGCCCAGCAATGGTTTCTTAAGTTGGAGGGGGGTCCATAGCATGCTTTGATGACCTGGCATCAACTTTTAGAGCTAGATATTTGACAAATATACCACCTAAAAAGAAGTCTGGTGACCTACATAGATGCACTCAGAGGGGAGGAGAGACCCTGAGAAGTTATGTGGAGAGGTTTAATAGAGAGGCGATGCTGGTAAACAAGCTCAACGTCGAAATAGCGGCCGAAGCCCTCATGAAGGGAACAACTTTCCCAAAGCTCTAGGAGAAGCTAACTATGCTTAAACCAACCTCCTTTCTGGAACTAATGTTGATGGCACAAAAATATGCCGACCTAGATGAAGTTTTGAGAATGGATAGAAAAGACCTAGATAGGTGAAGGAGCGATAGGCCTGAGAAAATGGATCGAAGGGAAACCAGGAGAGAGATCCCAAAGGAGCATTACCCCTGGCCCAGTGATAGAGGAAACTTCACCTCACTCAACACCTCGAGGGCAAACATCCTGATGTGGATCAAGGAAAATAGAGAGTAATACCAGAGGCCCAGACAGCTCAATCCAGCCTCAACCCCTGTAAGAGATAGAAGTAAGTATTGTAGGTTCCACGGTGATGTGGGCCATGAAACTGAAACATGTCATGACCTAAAGAGAGAAATTGAAAGGCTTATTCAAAATGGGAAATTGAGAAGATTTGTAGCAGGAGGAGAGAGGAGGGGTCAAGATATGCAGGACGGAGAAGCTAGAGAAGGAAACGGGGGAAAGCAGGCCAAGATTGAGGGGGAGAAAGACCTGGTAGTAATTCATATGATTGTTGGAGGAGAACCAAGCAACAGCTCGATAAGAAAGAGACATAGGAAGGAGATACTGAATATAGGCGAAGCTACTAAGGGTTCGCAGGGCATTACTTTTGGCATGGAAGATGGTAAGCATGTGACAGGACCCCACAATGAAGCATTGGTTGTTAATGCTATATTTAGCAAGTTTTTAATCAAACAGATCCTGGTGGATGAAGGAAGTGCCGTGAGCATATTGACGCTCGAAGCCTTTAAGGTCATAAAAGGAGTAGTAACTGACCTCAAGCAGGTAACAAAACCTCTAGTGGGTCTGGGGGGGTACACCAATATAGCCCGTAGGCACTATTGCGCTTAACATGGAAGTAGGGGACAGAACAGAAGGCCCAAGCAAGAAAATCACATCACTGTTTAATGTGGTGGATATGAAGCTAGCATAATACGCCATTCTGGGAAGACCATTCCTTTATGATACAGAAGCAGTCACAAGTATCAGATACCTAACCATGAAAATGGTGACTCTAGAGGGAGTTGTAATAGTTAGGGGTAACCAAGAGATGGCTAAACAATGCTATCTAGTGGTAGAAGGAGGAGAGGCAAAGGCAGTGTCTATAGAAGAAATATCCCCAGCGAAAGAGGAAAGAAAGTTGGAGCCTGTAGGAGAAACCTATCCACTAGTCCTTAAGAACAGTGATAAAATAGTGAAGGTGGGAAGAGACATGAAAGTGGGGGTCACAGAGAGGGTCAAGGAATTGTTGTTAGAAAACACCTTCACCTTTGCAAATACCCCAAAGGAGATAGTCAGGATAGACCCATCGATCATCACACACAAGCTTAATGTGGATCCACAGGCCAAACAGTGAGGCAGAAGAAAAGGCAGAAGAAAAGGCAGTTCACCCCAGAAAGGCATAAGGTAATCAAGGAGGAGGTGGATAAGCTAGTAGAGGCTGGTTTCAAAGAGGAGGTGAGGCATTCGGAGTGGTGTGCTAATGTCGTGCTAATCAAGAAAGCTAACAGGAAGTACAGAATGTGTGTGGACTTCACCGACCTAAACAAAGCTTGCCCGAAGGATAATTACCGTCTCCATTCATTGGTCAGTTGGTTGATTCCACAGCAGGGCATGAGATCCTTAGCATGGAAAACGCAGCGAATGGATATCACCAGGTATTGATGGACACAGAGGATAAGTGCAAGACAGCTTTCGTGACAGACAAAGGGACATATTGATACAAAGTAATGCCTTTTGGATTAAAGAACACTGGGGCTACATACCAAAGACTCATGGATTATATGTTCAAAGAATTATTAGGAGGATGTGTGGAAGCTTATGTAGATGACTTGATCATAAAGAGTAAGAAGGAAGAGGATCACCCGGATGACCTAAGGAAGGTATTTACGGTACTTAACAGGTTCAACATGAAGCTTAACCCTGACAAATGCACTTTTGGAGTCAAAGCAGGTAAATTCTTGGGCTTTGTGGTGTCGTAAAAGGGTATCAACGCAAACCTAGAAAAGATAAGGGCGATAATGGACTTACAGCCTTCGTGAAACATCAATAAGGTACAAAAGCTCAATGGAAGGGTTACAGCTTTAGGAATGTTCATCTCTTGTGCCGTAATGAAATCCCTCTCGTTCTATAAGATATTGAAAAAAGTGAAGAAGTTCGAATGGACTCAGGAGTGCCAGGAAGCTTTTGAGAAGTTAAAGGAGTTCCTTACCTTTCCTCCATTACTAAGTAGACCGGTCCCAGTTGAGAAACTTTACTTGTACCTCTCATGCTCTAATGAAACTATAGCGAGTGTGCAGGTAAGAGAAGACTCGGCAGAACAGAAGCCAGTTTATTATGTTAGTAAGGTGCTGAGGGAGGTAAAGCTGAGATACCCAACAGTGGACAAAATGGCTCTTGCAGTAGTAGAAGTAGCCAAGCGACTCAAGGCTAACTTCTAAGCCCACATCATAATCGTAAGAACTGACTCACCTTTGAGAATGGTACTAGAAAGACCGGAGACCTCAGGAACGCTGGTTAGCTGGTCAGTACAGCTTGGAGAACATGATGTGAGGTATGAGCCCCGAAAGGCAATGAAAGCAAAGGCTTTAGCAGATTTCATGATGGAGCTGAAGGGGGAAGAAAGCACGGGGGAGAATGAAGAGGCGAACAGGAGTTAGGAAATGTATGTAGACGGTGCTAGCTGCAAGACAGGAGCTGGAGCAGGTGTAGTGTTGTTAGGACCAGAGAGGTTTCAGATCCTATACGTAGTCAGGTTGGCCTTTAAAGCCACTAACAACGCAGCTGAGTATGAAGCTTTACTGGCAGGACTAGCATTACTGAATGAGGTAAGAGAAGAGTCTGTAATTATACACAGCGACTCCTAACTGGTGGTCAACCAAGTTTAAGGAAACTACGTCGCCAAGGAACCAGGAATGATTAAATACCTAGGAAAAGTTAGAAGGGAGTTCAAGAAGTTGAAGGAGAATGGAGGGAGATATGAGCTGCACCAGGTCCCGAGGGATGAAAACGAGGAGGCGGACTTACTGGTCAAGGCAGCAGCAGAAGGGAAGGAGGCTTTTCTAGCTATTCCACTAAAGGAAGAGTTACAAAAACCAAGCACCGAGGAACTAGAGGTAATGGAAGTTGAGGAGGATGAGACAGCAGCTTGGATGAAACTAATCATAAGCTATAAATTATTGGGAGAATTGCCAGAGGATAGGAAGCAAGCTTAAAAGTTATAGAGAAAAGCAGTAGTTTATCACTACAGAGATGGAATTCTATACCTCAAGTCTTTGATACATCTCTGGTGTCGGTGCCTGTTGGGAAAGGAAGGAAAGCAAGTGTTAAAAGAAATACACGAGGGCATTTGCGGATCCCATGAGGCCTCAGCTTTTCTTGTAAGAAAAGCTTTACTACAGGGGTACTACTGGCATACAATTGCTAAGGATGCAACTAGAATGGTGGAAGAATGTGACAAGTGCCAGTGGTTTGCCAAGATAAGTCATAGCCGGATCACCCTATGTCCCCAATAGGAAGTCCCTAGCCATACACCTTATGGGGTATGGACATCCTTGGCCCTTTTCCCATGGCATCGGAGCTGAGGAAATTCCTAATTGTTGCTATCGATCATTTCACCAAATGGGTTGAAGCAGAGGCAGTATCAACCATCACAGAGGCAAAAATTGAGAAATTCTTCAAAAGGGAGGTAATTTGCAGGTTTAGGATACTCCACACTCTGGTGACTGATAATGGGAAACAGTTTGACTGCAAGAAGTTCAGGGAATTTTGTGAAGGTTTGTAGATTGACTTGAGATTCACTTCAGTACAGCATCCCCAGACAAATGGGCTCACAGAGGTTACCAATAGAATCATCCTAGATGGCCTGAAAAAGAGGTTAAATGATAAGAAGAGAGAATGGGTAGAGGAGCTCTACAACGTTTTATGGGCATACAGAACTACTCCAAAGAAAGGCACGAAGGAGTCACCATTCAGACTCGCCTATGGAATGGATGCAATGATACCGGTTGAAGTGGGAACCCCTACATGGAGGAGACTAAACTTCAATGAAGTTGGGAATGAGGCAAACATTAGGCTCGCCAATGACCTTCTACAGGAAAGAAGGGAGCAGGCGGCATACAGAGCAGAGGCATACCAGAGGTAGGCGGCATCATACCAAGATAGAAAAGTGAGACATAAGCAGTTCAAAGTAGATGATTTAGTGTTAAGAAGAGCTGACATAGGCAAAGGCAAAGCTGGAACCGACAAGCTTGGCCCGAACTGGGAAGGACCATACAAGGTGGTATCAGTAGTAGGAAAGAAAGCTTATAAGCTTGCCCATATGAATGGATCTATACTACCAAGGACTTGGAATGCGGAGCTACTTAGGAAGTACTATCAATGTAAGGTATGAATGTAAGGCAATTTAGCCACCAGAAAAAATCAACTTAATGAAGGCCTAAGAAACCACTTTTTAGCATTTACAATAATTCTGTATAAAGGCTTCACCCACCCGATAAGACGAGACAAGATCTCGCATTGTACAGCCATCGCCTAAGCCATAAGATGAGAAAGAATCACAATAAAATGAGACAAGATCTCGCAGGCACAGGCTTCTCCCTATAAACATAAAACGAGATAAGAACTCGCATCTCACAGGCATCGCCTAGGCCATAAAGTGAGACAGGATCTCGCACCAGGCTTCACCTTATAAAAATAAAATGAGACAAGATCTCGCATGCACAGGCTTTGCCCTATAAACGTAAGATGAGACAAGATCTCGCACTAGGCTTCGCCCTATAAATTTAAAATGAGACAAGATCTTGCACGTAGGCTTCACCCTATAAACTAGCACAAAAGTGAAAAAAAATAACCAAAATAAGGTAGCCAGAATGTTGAGCAAATAAAAAGCGATGCCAATAGGCTCCATAGATACAAACTCATACAGCGGACCCTAAAGGCATCGCTCAACAAAAAAATACATAGCAAATTAAGATCAGTGCTTGCTAAAATTTATCAAGGGATTTTAGGTAAGGAAACCATTGAATAACATAATGCGTGAATCCTAGGGGCTTCACTTAATAAGCGAACCCTACATATCCCGTCCCGTAGGCGAACCCTAATGACTTAGTTCAAAAGTGTGAATCCTAAACGTCTCGCCCACTAGCACAAACAAATCACATAAAATTTTACAAAAAACAACAATCAATCAAATAAAATGAGCCCAAGATCGATAGATTAGTTACAAACGCGAAGCTGGATTCAATATTTACAAAGTACAAACAGGCAATCAACCCTGTGCCACATTATCATTATTAACATAAGAAGAATTGGCAAGTGGATCCCCCTCTTGGGTCGCACTATCATTATTAACTTCAGCTTCATTGCCAAGGGGCACCGCGTCCTCATTAGGATCCTCAGAGTCGCTGGAATCATCCACATCTAAAGTAAGAAGATAGCCCCCTTCGACATCCTCATTCCAATCTTTCTTTTCAACAGCATTAGTGAAGCATCTCTTGGAAAGGGCTGATGCATCGCTCTCTTCCATGTCCAGAAGGGCTTTTTTGAAGTTAGGATCAAGGAGTTTGATCTTCTTGAGGCAAGTCTCCTTATAAGCTTGGCAATAGCGACTCCCTCATTCCTTGTAAAGCTTCTTGGCTTTTCCCAGGTCACCATAATTGGAGGTAATGGTTCTATTGCGGTCCTCCACCTGCTGCTTCAAATTTTTATTCTCTTCTTCTAGCGAAGCCAGCTTTTGCCGCATAGCCTGTTCGTTGGAGAGGAGATTCTTGTTGGCATCATCCAACTCCTTTTAAGCCTTCACGGAAAGTTCAAAGTCACCCTTGACTTTCTCCAGCTCCGAGGCATTAATTCCATTTTCTCTAGCAGCGCGAGACCAAAAGTGCTCAAGTCCCAGCAAATGCTACGCAGCCTGCAACAAAGAGCAAAATTTTTAATTTAAAAAAAAGTAAGGGGAAAAACAACTAAGGTAGGCATACTTATAGAGACAAGATGGAATATGCTCTGGCCAACAGCATCGTGAGGATGATGATCAGCGACACTCTTGATGTCCTTAGGCAACGCCAGGACCCTCTTCGTCCTCTCCAAACATTGGTCACTTTCAATCGATGCGGTGTAGTGATGCTTCTTCAACAAGTCATATGAGCTATATGGCTGGCCATGCTCGTCAACAGCGGACCCAGGCTCGAGACTTGTTGGCTCTGGAGGAATTGCTAAACCATCTTCAAGGATCAAAGCTCGAGAAAGAGAGTTAGCACTGGCACCACCAATAGAAGGGGACAGCAAAGGAGTTTCAGATATAGAGGGGTTCCACGGAGCCACATCCTTTTCCATAGTAACCTCCGCGATGGTATCTGCCGACCTTTCATGAGTCGCGACATCGCCCACTTTATTTTTCTTCTTGGATCCCTGGGAGGAGGCAGACTTGCGAGCCTTCTTCTTCGATCCACTTCCAGCTGCTGGAGGTAAAAGCATGTCACCAAAACCATCAGCGAGATCCATCTACATACATTACAAAAACAAAAGGGATAAAAATTACCATGCCGTGACAGGGCAGCCTCGACATTATTAGACGATCCTTCCTGCTCGTGTCGCACTAAAGCTATCAAAGGGGGATCACATCATGAGGCCAAAAACCTTCAGACTATTGGAATTACATCTACGGGTTTATTATGTAGTGAGCTAATGAGCTCAGAAATAGAAGCCTTTAAGGCATTATCTAGGGAAAATCTAAAATTTCTAGCTTTTGCAAGATATTTACGATGCAAGCCAGCAAAGGCTGACTCGTGCTCCACAATAACAAAAGCCTTGCCAATAGCATACACTTTACCAGGGAGACCCTCAAATATTCTACAGGTCCCATGGGGCGACACAGAAAAGAAAAAATCTAAGCCTCGCCTAGCAAAGATGTTAAATTGGGTAAAATTTTCTAAGTTACCCTCTAACCTTTTCTTGCTAAAAGGTGTTTATAACCTAAAAGAGTCCATATGGAATTGGGATGCAATTGAGAAATTGGGATCCCAAATACATGGTTAACAGTGAGGAATAGCTCATCTAGAGGGAATTGCAAACCCGTATCAAGCTGGCCAGTAAAGATAAAAATTCTGTTCGGACCCAAGTCTTGGTTTGCCCTATCATCTACTGAAGGCCTCACAAACCTATAACCCAAGGGCAAATTATAACAGGCCCTAATATTGTCAAAACCAACCTAGTTAGACGCGATAGTGGAAGGCTTCACTCTAACTTCATCTAATGCCTTCAAAAAAATTAGCAATTTCATTAGGACTCGGGGCGCCGACTAAGGGACACTCAACAGACATGGCAATACTGACCTTATTAGTAGGAAAGGGGAATTATTGAATGAAGCACACAAGTCTATAAGCGAAGCTTAGCACAAGTCAACTCCAAGCAAAGGTAAACAAGCACAAATTCTAGAGAGGAGGAGAGAAATCAAAAGAGAGAATAGCAAGATGGAAAATGAAAACAAGAATGGCATATAAAGCAATAGGACGAAAAACCCTAGACCACCTTACCCTTGGGCGGGAAAGATCTTGGCCCTTGGATTTCAAATATATAAGGGCTCGATGGTCTTTTGATAATGAGGTCATTAATGCCTCGATAGATGATAAAAATAAGAACAGCTGGATGGGCATCCTAACCATCTCCAATCCAGGTGTCATGAGGAAAGCGGATTGTCACGTAAAAATACTGAGCCATTCCTCAAAAACAGAATAGGCGACAACACTAGGATTCGCATGGTTAAGGAGCTTTCCCTGATCTAAGAATCCAATAGGCATCGCAAATTCACAATCACAGAGCCTCACTATGATTGATTTCCATCTGAAGAACAAACCGGCTCGCATAAACACTCGTTCATCTATCGCGACCCCTAAAGGCTTCGCCAAAAGCTAAATCCTAAGACATATCCTTATTGCAAGACCTATAGGCTTCGCATAGTGATAAATTTTATTCCCTAGTAAGATATATGCCTATCGCGATCCCTAGATGCTTCACATAGATGATAAATCTAAGATATATCCCTAATGCGAACCCTATAGGCTTCGCATTGATGATACCCTGTTCCATAGTATGTATCCTTATTTTGATCCCTCGAGGCTTCGCATATGGATCACCTATTCCACAGAAAGCGGATATATCCCTCGCTGCGACACTCCCAGGCTTCGGAGCGAGACACGAAATACGAATAAAATACCATTTCAAGTCATAAATAACTTGAGACTACTTTTGGGGGAAGTAGTGATGGTCTACCATTGTATTGGGCCTAGGCAGGCCCATCACGTGCACCCTAAGGGCATTAATGGAATGACTCCCTTAATAAGGCACACCAGGGTTTCTTACCCTGACTACTATATAAGCTAAAGAGGACCCTCCAGAAAAGGGAATTGATCTCTCACTTAACCCTTTACGCACTTACCTAGCAAATACTTTTCTGACTTAGGCATCGGAGGGTTTACGAGGATCACACCCCACCTCTGAGGCCTTTGCTTGATTGTGCAGAGACAGGACCAGCCGGTGAACCAACACCGGAACAACAGGATCAGGACACAATCTATCAAAAATAATAATAATTATAGGGAAAGAATATAATGACAAGTAATTTATAATTTATTAGTATTTAGGTGTATGAAAATTGATGTGGTTTATAATAAAATAATTTTTGTTTTTATATTAATTAATTTATGCTAATTTATTTTCTATTTTTTAGGTTATTTATTTTATAATTTCTATTTTTCTTTAATTTTTTTATTATTTAATTTCAGTTTTTTTATATTTCTTTGTAATAATTTATGTTTCTTTGGATATTTAAACTTTATTGTGTATTTAGATGAAATAATTATTATTATTATATTGAATTAAAAAATAATGAGAAGTAATTAGTTTAGAAGACAAAATTTGAGCATAATTCGGAAAAAAAAATTTAATATGTATTTTTCTTAAATTTTTATAGGTCGTTATATAATTTGTTTTTGGATTGTGGATTTTCAATTAATTGGTTCATTGGAAAATCGATCGAGGATGCGAAAGAGTTTTGGTTTGATTGCTTGCTTTGAGTTTGAAGTATTAATTTCTAATAACCTAATTAGAAAAAAAAATAATGTTTTTTCTTACAAATAGTCATCAAAAATTTAAAGTAATTTAGAGAAAAATTGTTATGAAATAATCATAAGATGATTTTTATAAATTAATTAATTGAGGTAGTAATTAATTGATGTTGAGAGTTATTTCTTTTATTGGTTATCTAAATAGTCCTACTTCATTGTTGGATTAATTGTTTATTTACTTTATGTTGTTATATATTTCTATTTATATGTTTGTAAAATGAATATTTTTGCTAGTTATAGGTTTTAGAATTTGTTGATTAATTTGCATATAGTGGTGAAATTTTAGGTTGTGAAATTTTTGATTTGCATGTTCTATTGGATATAGGTTGTTAAAATTGTAATTTGCATGTGCTGGTAGACTTAGGTTGTGAATTTGAAAGTCTCGATATTTGTGGTATGCCCAGTAGTGTAATTGGATATAGAAGTGTGTTTGAATTGCAAGAATGACCCCATTTATTGCAGAGATTTGAACAATTATATGGAAAACTCTGCTGAAATTTTGGTAGAATTTTTGTTAGATTACCTAGAAATAGGTTAGAGATTAAAGCCTATAGGTTCACATAATGAACTAAATTGAATCCGGGTTACAATTGCATTGTTAAAATTAATAATAGTACATCAAAAAAAAATTTATCCGATTTCATTTGTAAATTCCTTGCAGAGAATGAATAAAGTCATTAGTAGTATTTATCATATTCGATTGCATTTTCCTTGCATCGAATTTTACAAATTAATTCGCGTTACAACTATAACAATATGAAAATAATAAAAATAAAAATTCATTGTATCTAATTCCTTGCAGCGAATTCATAAAGTCATATTTAATTGTGTTCGTATTTGATTGCATATTCCTTGCATCGAAATTGAAAAATAGAATTGCCGTTCATGAATAATGTATGTAAAATTTAATTATAACATTTGAAATTAATAAAAATAAAAATTCGTTGCATATTTCTTACAGCAAATCGATAAAGTCATATATAATTATTTTCGTATTCGATTGCATCATCCTTGCATCAAATTTGAAAAATAGAATTTGTGTTGATTAATAATGTATGTAAATTGAAATTTATAAATATAAAACTGTTATAAAATAAATAATTAAAATAATGAGAAAAATGTTTAATATGACTTCATCGAATGCGAATTTGTTCTA